>LPNX010940867.1:174001-198428 GCA_001517045.1 Pseudotsuga menziesii
CGCCACAACTTTTTACTCGTGGTTTTTTCAGAACTTATTGTCCTTTGACCAACGATATTAACCACTTTCATTTTGGGTTTTAGCTTTTTGCAGTGGTTTAGGTTAGAAATGTCATCTTCTGGCTTTTGCAATTATGGTTTGTGTCAACGTTTCGATTTTAGTTATATTATTATTGATTTATGTTAGTATTTTGTTGAGTTTTTTATAATGTTATTAAAATTTTACAGCGAATTTTATTAAATATTATAAAAGATTTTAAGAGCAGTTACTATTTAATGAGTTTGTGTATTAGTTTAGTTGATTAAATTATTAGTTATAAATATACTAATTTTTTTAAATGGAATTTTTATTAAAAAAATTAATGTTAAAAAATATTTGCATTCTAATAAATTGTATTTTCTTTTGGGTATAATTAATATTTTCTTTTTAACTAACCATAAATTCCTTTTCGAATATGTTTCATAAAAGTTTGGTTCGTGAATCCCACCATATGTACTGAGTACCAATTACTTTGGCGCCTTTCAAGGTTCATAATATTTTACAATGTGTATCAATTACTTAGGCTCTTTTCAATGAAAATAATAATTTACGTTAATCAACCAACTTCTTAAGTACATAGATAAAGTGGTTAAAAGATAGAACCTCAAGTTTATCCTTAGTCTTTAAAAAAAAAAATTATTATTACTAAAGATTTCCAAAATAGTACATATAATTTTCTATATAAATATATAATGAATAATGCACGAAGCATGAGAATCTTTCTATATAAGTAATGAACAACCATGTAGATTTAAAAAAAGTAAAGCTTTTTAAATGAAACAAACAATATACATCTAGAATATGTATCATGATATTTGAAATGTTTTTAAATAAGTTATGAAAATATTTAGCTTAATGGGTTAGATCAAGTGATTGAGAGTTGTGAGTTGTAAACAAAAGGTTTGTGGTAAAGTCTTTGTCTTGATGTACCAACTTGGTGAGTGCATGAAGTTGGTGGACCTTTTAGATGCAACTGGATTTTTAGAAAACTGCTATAAAAAATTCAATCCATCATCATTACATTAAGACCTTGAAAAGATGCAGTAAAGTGTATCTTCTAGTTTCTGAAGAAGACTATGTTTAACCACTCATTACAGTATGCTACAGACAATAATTTTTTATGAAATATTAAACATAAACAACATTTTTTCTGCATGTTTTAAATATGTAACTTTTATTTCAAAATATCCTATTTTTTTTTCAATTTATATTGTCCTAATTCCTTAACTAAAAAAACACACTGTTAGTGTTTTTTCCGTAACTTTTTCAACTTGTGATCATTTAAAAAAAAAATTATGGTGCACTAGAAGACACTGTCGTATACATTCTATAAAAAAAACCATTTCATGTTTATTGCATTAAGACCTTCAAAGGATGCACCCACAAAAGACGTACTATTTTAAATGACTAATCACTTAGATAATTTTTTTTTTTTTTTAAATTACTAATTTTATTTTCGAAAAATAGTGTTGTGTTGGTTTATTGGTCAATACTGAGACGGGGGGTGAGTCAGTATTGTTAAATATTTACTTAATTTAACCACTTATTAAATTTAACATTAAAACACATAACAACACGAAAACATAGAACACAAATTTAGCGTGGAAGCCAAGTAAGGTAAACCACCAATACGTCCTATTACTGCAAAATTGTGTTTTACGAATAGTTTTCCTGCTGCTACAGACAAGGATGGTATTACACCCTGTTTACCAATACCAATTGGAAGGAGGCTATGACCCCCTGGTTTATCAGCTACAACTGAAAGGATGCTAAAACATCCTATTTACTAATGCCAATTGGAAGGAGGCTACAACCCCCTGGTTTATCAGCTACAACTGAAAGGATGCTACAACACCCTATTTACCAATGCCAATTGGAAGGAGGCTACAACCCCCTGGTTTATTAGCTACAACTGAAAGGAGGAAACAACCCCCTGTAGGCCTATTACCTTCCCTAGTGTCACCCTGCCACCCTGATATGTTTCTCACGATTTCTCGCCACCTAAATTCTATCACACCCACTGGTCTCTGATTTTGATCATGCAATTCGAACTGCAGAGACATCTTCCTTCTTACTTAGGCCGTTTCTTAAATACTTCTCAGCATTTAATCTTCTTTCAACAGTTGCATCTCTTCAAACTGAACAAAAGCACCTTTCACTGTTGCGCTCTTTGAGATCTGAAGATCACACCTTCTAGAACGTCCTTTCACGTTCTTCCATTGATCTTGCACCTTAGAAATGGTCTTCGCAGCTTGGAAACCATTTCCGCACTTCTGTCCAACGTTTGCAGGTGCTTCTGCACTGCCAAACTTCTTTCCACATGATCAAACTCCTAATCCAATTAGAGTCATTGATCCTATCTCTAAGTCAATCTCGACCTTCGATCTAACCATCGGTTCCTGCCTCAAAATCGCCTTTTCGTACCAAGATTTTGTTTCAGCGATTTCCCACCTTTTATTTTCATCAGGATTTTCCTTGAGCGTCAATCACTAGATTGCAGGATGCAAGATGTTGACTGCCCACTTTTTCCTTTCTACAAACTCCTTTCCGTAAGCTCCTTTTTGCAAGCTCCTTTTTCGCATGCTCCTTTTCGCAACCTTCTTTCTGCAAGCTCCTTTCCGCAAGCTCCTTTTCACATGCTCCTTTTTGCAAACTCCTTTGAGCGTCGATCACCATATTGCAGGATGCAAGATGCGGGATGTTGATTGTCTATTTTTTTGTTTCCACAAACTCCTTTCCGCAAGCTCCTTTCTGTAAGCTTCTTTCCGCAAGCTCCTTTTCACAAGCTTATTTCTGCAATCTTTCTTCCACACCGTCGATCTCTTGCGGAGACTTTCCTAACCTTTGATCTTCCGGATTGCGGTTTGCGGGTTCATAAAATATTTAAACCTTACTTCCGCAATTCCCTTCATTAGAGGAAATTTCAACTCAAAATGGGCCTCCTAAAATGAACTAATAAAATAATAGTTAAAATAATAAAATAATATTTTTTAATTTTGGAGGAAGAAAAGAAAAAAACTACTTTTTTGTTTGTATTTTTGACATATCTCCCTGTGTTTTTACTCAAATTTCGATTGAATTCCGCATGCAACGAGCTCTCCCGATCGAAATTTGAGTAAAAACACAGGGAGATATGTCAAAAATACAAAAAAAAAGTAGTTTTTTTTATGATACCTATCCCCAAATTTATATTAAAAAAGTGTTTAAGACCTATACGGTATTTCAAATTTGAAGCAATTTCATTGGCTAACACATGATGACATGGAATTTGAATAAAAGTTAAAAGGCCCATTTTGAGTTGAAATTTCCTCTAATGTCTGCATTTTTCTTCTACGTCATCGATCTCTTTTTAGCGGAACTAATCTCAGCCGTCCGATCTTGATCATTGCAGGACTTCATCCTTCTGTCTATCTTTTGCGAGATGCTTCTTAACCGTCAATTTAAATCGAATACGAATTTCACCGTGACTTTGTGTATCTACACAATTTCTTTGCGAAAATCCGCTGCGACAGTGTTTCTAATAATTTTGAAGATTTATATAAACATAGAATTTCATCATGCTACTTCTTATAAGGAATTTATAAACACTCTCGTAAATATACTTTCTCTGTTTCTTCGATTTTGACATATTCTCTACCTCACGTTCATTTCACTCTTCATTTGTCTAACCAGCTTTTTCATTCATACTTCATATCTACTTCCACTCAACCTCTGTTCTTTGTTTCATTAACCATTGTCTACATCATATTGTTGACATTGTCTTGGAAGTCTTCATATCAGTCATTAATGTTATCTTATCATCCATGTCCATCTCATCCATTGCATTTGTTATAAATGAACTTTTATGACATCATCATTAGGACAGCATCATATTCCATGTCATCATATGGGTCATGCCACATCCTCAACTATGCCATGCCATGCCATCACTACCTTAGTATTTCACTGAGTTTGTCATGCCATCATATCCACTGGTTATTCCTTTGTCATTTATGAACACCTTTGACATCAATGACATCTATATATTCAACATGCTGCACTAGTACAATATATTCTCTACATGCATGCAAATATTTGTAGCTGAAAACCATCATTTAGGCCCTCAAAAGCTGCACCGATAAAAACATATCCCTTATCACTTGCCTGAAAAATAAAAACTAGTTGTTAGAAAAAATGAAACTTGACATAGTTATGAAATTTTTCAATACATAAAACTTATATATTCCGAAATGTGATTCAATTTCCTACATTTCATATGTTTTACTGAAAGCAATATATTTTATGTAACTATCTCAAAAAAACCAAGTAAGTTGAGGGATGCCTGATTTTTCAGTTTTCTATTGCATCTAACGCGCCAAAAGTGCCCCTCATTAGCTTACACTCACCCAACCCCTCTCTAGAGTTGTGAACCACATTGAAATATTTATGAGTTGCTCTCTCCCATATGTATCCCAATGCCAAAGACATATTATCTTACTCCCTCTTGTATGCATATCAAATCTAAAATATCAAATATTTCGCTTATAGTCCTTATGTTTATTCAATACCTATTTAACAAAAATATTTTAATCCAAGGTCAATATGTCTAGGATTATAATGATTTGTTTATTTTGCATAGATCTCATGTAGGGTAACTATAGGACAAGATATTTAATACCCATTTCCCCTCTTCTCCTTCTTCATCTTCTCTTGTAGTAGATTTACAAGGATGCACCTTTGCAACCAATGATTCTACGTGGGAATCTCATGATTTGCTTGTAAAAATGTTTCGAGCCTCCTCTTCTTCATTATTCCATTAAGAATATGTCCTCCTTCCTTTACACATGAACACCCTTCCTTTAGGAAGACTATATTTTATGTGGTCATACTTCTTAGCTAAATTTAGAAAAAAGTTTAACAATAATCAGAAAACCATATGAATACCTTTAAGCAAGAATTAAAAGACCATATGAATATTTTTTCTAAATAAATATTTTTTTATAATATTCTTTTATCTATTATTTTCATTAACCTTAAAATGTTAGATGATAAGAATTTAATCTTATTAAAATTTTCTAATTTAAAAAATTATACATTTTAAAAGATGAATAAGCTTTGCTACACAAATACCAAATACCAGCTATTTTCTTTCACAAATCTCTAACCTTAATAATATATTAATGTTCTAAATATTATTAAAAAATTAAAATTTAATTTTTTTTTCAATATTTATAAGTTTCGATATATTATTATTCATTGGAATTTTGAATTAACCTTTTAGTTTGACATTTTAGTTTAAAAATATATTAATGTTATAAATATTATTAAAAAATTAAAATTTAATTTAATTTTTCAAAATTATTATTTATTATAATTTTGAATAATAATTATGTTAAACTTTTTAGTTTGACATTTCAGTCTCAGTAATAAACATTCAAGGTTAAATAACTATGTTAAACTTTGTAAATGCTTTTTTCATAGAAAATTGTTCAATAATTCTTACCTTAACTAGAAGTTGCATCAAATGATAGCTATTTATTTAAATTTAAATTTTGTTATATATTTTCCATCATGATCTAGTTTTTAATAGTAATTATGATGGTGTAATCATTAATTTTTATTTTGAATAGCAATAATTGATGATTTGTAATGATTTATTAATGTTATAATGATTTTCAGAAATGTCATCACTATTTTTATTTATTAATAATGAGTTAAATTTGTGTATAGAATAGGACTATTTATATAATTTTGTATATTGAGATAAATCAAGTTTTAATTAAATATATTAATTTGAATATATTATTTTTATATCCTTTTTCCGAATGATTAGGTTAGAGACTTCAAAATCCTGTGCAAACTTCATATCATTTTCCGTCCATATTCCGTCCATTTTAGGCATTAATCAGTGATAGTTTTATAGAAAGAAGGACAATGTTTAAAATAAATAAATGGTCTTTTTTATGGAGACTCTAAATAAAAAAACTAATTTTTTAAAATCATAATCTGTTCACGATTCTATCCATTTCTATCCTGAATAAATTAATTTGACTGCTGTAATACAAAGCCATAGTTTCTCTTTCCTTGGGTTTTTTTTTCACCGGAATTATTTTTTAAGTTTACCAAGCGGGTAACGCTCTCCTCACTTATGGCTATTCTAAAAGAGAGCGAGTGAGGGCACGTGTTTCGTATCAACAATCTAAACCTGTTTCTTGCCAAACAAAAACTTAAGTTCCTGGTAGGCTCAACCATAGAGATTTCTATTGTAGCTTGCTTGCTTTCTTCGAGCCAAGACAAAGAAGCAAAGCAAGGGATTTATTCGTCATTCTTCCATCATTCACCACTTCCCACTGTCCTCCATAAAGCAACTTCCATTGAATTGAATGGACAGCTAACCTCTGCTCAATTCCTGTCATTTAATTTTTTTGAAGTAGTTATTCTTATTGTGCTTAACAGTTCCCCTTCTTGGTTTTTTTCTGAATTGAGCCATTTTGGTTGTTTGTATGTATATCCGTGCTAGTTTACTTATAATAAAATAGTCTACTTATAATAAAATGTTGATAGCTACTTTGCTTTGAATTGCAGATAACGTGTACACAGTTACAACTAAAGGACTAAATTTTTTCAATAGTTAACCTGACATGACATCGATGTAAATGATCATTTAGAGTCACAGTTATTTAAGAATTATCTTTAATATTTAATTTTTTACTTGTTGTTGATAGGCCTACCTATACTTGTAAACCCCTTTGACACATTCAATTGTTAGGTATTGGTTTTCTTGGTTTAAAAACATAAAAAAAAGAGTGAATGTCCCAAATCAAGAAACATGAATGTGTGTGAAGACAATTTTTATACCTTTATCTAATTCATTTACATAATTATGAATATCTAAACTTTTCACATGGTAGCGCACAACTGGAATCAACCTACATCCAAATCCTAGTATTTATCAAGCATCCAGAGAGATCAAAATCTCTCTTAAGGTGCAAACATTTTCCGGTTTATTTTGGTCGATAATTAAGTTTTTTATTTATTACTATTTACTTAATAGCCACAAAACCAATAAATTGATTACTTTTTAAATTTATATTTACTACTTTTTACTTTTTAGAAGTAAAAGTAACATAAAGTTACAACATCTACATCATAGCAAAGTAAAAAAGTAACTCTACAACATCTCTCTCATAATAGGCAGTGTAATTTATAGCCGACATAACATTACAAAATCTTCCCATCTCCCTCATAATCAACAATATTATTTATAGCCGACATAGCGTTACTTAAAGTTACGTAACGTTACAAGATCTCCCCCATACTGGGCTGTAGAGTGCCTCTCGGGGCAATCAACAATATTATTTATAGCTGACATAACGTTAAGTAAAGTTAGGTAACGTTAGAAGATCTCCCCCATACTGTGTTGTAGAGCGCCTCTCGGGGCAATAAGATCAACCATCAAAACCTACACCTTAACCAAATAATCTAACATCTTAATCAAACCAACTTCCGAAAAATAACCATATAAAATAATATTTAAAAATAACAATATAAAATAATAATTATTTAGAATTTTATTCTTATATATATATGATATAAAATAATAATTATTTAAGCTTTCATTCTTTTATATATATAATAAGTATAAAATAATAATTATTTAGAATTTTATTCTTTTATATATATGATATAAAATAATAATTATTTAAGCTTTCATTCATTTATATATATATATAAGAATTAGTTTAGTTTTCATTCTTTTTGATAATGAAGAAGAGGATGGTTATTAATATTTATAAAATATATATATTCGTTTATATTGGTGATCACAATGATTATGGTTCTTGAAATTTTGAAGCTTGGCCAAGATAATTATCTTATTATTTACACTTTTTCTTGTAAAATATACATTCATACATATTGATATTTGAACATTGCTGGCTTGCTTTCCTAAGTACACCTAGGGGCAAGAGAAATGACATGAAAAAGAGCGGAAATAATAATTGATAAATTCATGCGTTGGATT
This sequence comes from Pseudotsuga menziesii, assembly GCA_001517045.1. Taxonomy (NCBI): domain Eukaryota; kingdom Viridiplantae; phylum Streptophyta; class Pinopsida; order Pinales; family Pinaceae; genus Pseudotsuga; species Pseudotsuga menziesii. Next base: position 182,043 of record LPNX010940867.1, read on the forward strand.
AAAATTGTTCCGCTCTGTGTCATTTATATAATCCTTTGCTTATGTATGGTCGCGATTACCATATGCTATGGGTTTTAACATGTTATAATCAATTTCATTTTCATATAGGGGACGAATGGTTCGGCCGTCGTCCCGACTCCCAATACATCCGATGGTTGACTTACTAATTGCATATTCAGTTGTCATATGGAATGGGTATAGGATTTCAATAGTGGTGGAAATTACATGAACTATGAGTACACATGGATTTACTTATCATATGGCTGCCATGTCGCTAGCGTTTATTGCGGTGCCACGTGTTTAAACTATATTCCACCTCACTGCACTATAACAGCAAAGAGATAAACAAAGTAGATCAACCTTAGGTTTAGATGGTGGACGGCTAAAAGTTGTAAATTCATTTCACTTTTACACTATTCTCTAAGAAGTTGGGAGTATTGAGATCCACGGTTTAACCCTGGGCTTGGTTTTCACTCTGTGTTATTGCTCGGCTTCTGTTGGGCATTAACGTCTTCGTCCCCAATCATGTATAGCCACTATCGGCTCCTATTGTAATTTATTTGTTTCAAAGGGAGCTGATTATCTTTACCAAAGAATTCATTACTGCCGGTTGGAGTGTTGATCGATGTTCTGTTTGAACTCCGAGTGGTTTGTTCACGACCAGAATGCGGTAAATTCTTTGTTAACACGCAATAGTCTTGTCAGACACCGAGTTGTCTTTTTCGTAGACTTGAAATGCTGGTTTAAGTCTTGGCGTTTATATGAGCAGAAAGCTTATTCCCGGACTAGGGCGGGGTTCCAATAGGGAAACCTTGCTTTCGAGCCACTCGAGAGTGCATACAATTAATTTTAAAATCATTTATGTTTTGGGATTTACTTCCCTTGGAGGGATTTAACTTATGAAATACGAGGGGTTCATTTAAATAATTAATAGTAATTGTTAATGGTATATGTTGATAGGGGTTCAAGTTGTCCCTCATTCATCCTTCTATATCATTCATTTAGTTTTAGACGTGTACACTAATAACTAATTCGTATTTTCTTTGAATTCTTCTAGGGCTTTTTATATGGAGGTTATGAAGGCCCTTGTAGTGCTTATAAACTTCGTTCTTGCTTTGGTATAAGTAATTTTAATTATGGCATTCTTGTTTAGCACCATACTCTTTTTCTCGGGCTTCTATAGTACAAAGATGGAAAATGTTTAAGGGCATCATGTTGTTGGCTCCATTTTCTGGATGGTCCATAGTCATGGAAGACTGTGCGGATAACAAGGACAACGTTGTGGGAATCCTTAGACTTGAGACCATATTGGGTCCACTCACACAACTATAAAAAGAGTAGTGTGAGGCAAAGAGAAGAAGACATAAATCAATAATCAAATAGCAAGCCAAGGGTCGACTAGCAACAAGCGGTTTATGAATTTCATCACTAGGTTAGGTTTGTGGGTTTTCTAATGTATTTGTGTTTCACTGGGTCATTCTGTAGACTAAAATATGACATTTATAAATATGATTGTATGAATTGTGATGAGGACTGATGTATTAATGAAACATAAGACTTAATGGGCCCCAAATATTTTGAGTATATGTTTTGGATGTCACGAATGTTATTTGCTATTATTTCCCTTTTCTTTATCATGTTTGTGTAACAATGTTATAAATGTTAATGGATATATGATGTGTGAATGTCTCAAAACTATGTTATGGATGTCTTCTTCTCAGGTTATCCTTGCAGTTAACCCTCTTTCACCATAAACAGGTCTAGGCCATGCTTTGGGTGAGACCTTCTCCCTTGGGGGATTGAATATGCCATCATTATTGACTACAATGGGTTTCTTTCTTGGCTCATACACAAGAACCCTAGTGCTATAAGTTTTGTGCCAACAAGTGGTTTCATTTACGAGACTTGGTTTGTAACAAGATGTCGTTAACTGTATGGATACAATGATCTTGAAGAGTGGGATTCAAGATTAGTGGGAAAAAAGGTTGAAATATTTTGTACTACAAGAAGCTAAGTTGCAAGGGTTGGCTCCATATAAAGTTAGAGAACATATCCTTTTCGGAGGACCGGTATTCAATAAGTACAAAGTTTTTTGGGTTGAGTTCTCTCTAAAATTATGAAAGTGGTTGAAGAGACTAGTAGAAGCCCCAAAAAATATCAATCAGTAGCAAAGAATGAAGTGGACTCGTGGAGATCTAGTAGCATTGCATTGGCTATATATTCCATTAACTAGCGTTGTCAACTTCCAGGTACAAAGTACTTTGACATGATATATTGTGGAATTTGCAACAAAAAATAACTAGTTTATATCTAGGGAGCACAAGGAAGGTTACTAAAGGAAATCCCATTGTGGATCAAAGTCTAGATGGTTGAATATAGATTTTTTCCACTTAACTTAATTAGAATGGAGGAGTAAAACCTTGCGCTACTGGGGTAGTGGGAAAGGCGATGCTTCCAAGTAATAAATAGTAGGAATTCTATGCTATGGGGGGGGGATATGATAATGACACAAGGGCTAAGCATGTATCCAAAAGATCAGTAATCTGTGAAAATGGTGGAAGACACAGATGAGAAAAGTGAAAAAAATCAAAGGAAAGAGGTGTGCATTTAGAAGAGGAGCTGTAGAATGGAGAAAATAATGAGGAGAGAGAAAGTGAGTTGGGAAATATGAAGCGACATGAATAACTAGTTGGTTCATAGATGAGAGGAAAAGGAATAGAGGTGTAATATGGCCCATCAAGGAAGAGATGGGGAGAAGGTGTGCTTGATGTGAATTAAGGAAGAGACTGTGAAATTCAGTTACCAAGTACTAGATTTCCAAATCATTCATTTGAGACAACTCTTGAAGATGTTGCAGAATAGTAAAATTTTTTGGAGCCTATAGAAAATGATGGGACCCCCAAAAAGTGAAACCCCCATTGTTGCAAAAGGAAACACTCGAAGAGACGACAACAACACGCCCTCGACCACCCCCCAATTACCTTTACAGAATTCGGTAATTCCTTTTTATAAACACGTTTTGTGATTACCTTAGTACAATCAAATAGTTGTTATTCTTAGTAGTATACAAGTTGGTGCATTCATAGCTAGAGATAGTATAAATTTAAATTTAAACCAACATAATAGTAGTAGCATTGTGACTTATCTTGAACCCCAAGGATTTGTGTCGTATAACCTCTAGTTTCTACTATGTTTGGGTTACAAGAAAATTCATTTATGAAGTTCCCATAATTTAAGGGAAGAGGAAACAAAGAAGATGTGGAACAACACTATTTTCTTTGTGAATCCATTTGGAATCCCATAGGGATGCATCGTAACTCAAAGCTAATTGAATTCCAAACCACATTGTGCAGAAGATCTCTCTGATGGTTAATGAATTTTATAGAATGGAGGGATGTTAATGATCCATATCTAATGTTACAAAAGTGAAATTATTGTTCTTCGAAGAGTTTTAAATGCCAAAGTCAAAACAGTAAGGAATTGTGGAATTAAGGGAGATGCGACAGATGTAGGGAGAATATGCTTAGGAGTATGCACAATGATTTAGATATGTTGTGGCCAAGATTTCCTTCCATGTGCATGATGCACACCAAAAGGAACGGTTCATCCATGGATTATTACCATTGAATCGAGTCCCATTATCACAACAAGTTGCTTCTCCACCTTTGTTTTATCTAGTATATGCATTGAAGATTGAAGCAATGGTCAACTATCCTGATAAAGTTTTAATGGGAGAATCATCATTTACGACTGAGTTATTGCAAGTATAGAGTCAACTTGATACTTTAATTGAGAGATTCATGAATCGAATATACCCAATCCAAGTTAAGAACAACTATGGCCCATACGACCCATGGAAGAAGGTCATCAATCATTAGAATTTCCACATTTGAGGGGAGTAGTGACCCTTCTAGGAGATATGTTTACAAGTTGCCCAAGTGTAAGCAGTGCACAATTAATTGCATTAAATATATTCCATACAACCAAACCCCCAACATATCAGACCCCATAGAGTTATTTTTCAAATGGATATTGTAAAATTTGCAAGTCATTTAGACATCCACTGTGACTTTGTCCCCTTCTATAGAAGTATTACTTAGTATTGAACATAGTATATTCTGAATTTTTTTGGGTCTACTATACATAACACAAAAAAGTGAAGCGATCTAGATGCACTAAAAAAATGTTGGGTCAATTTATATATTGTATATCAGATCAACCACAACCACAAAAAATGGGAGGTGGTGGAGTATGTGGAAAAGATAGAGGATTTTTAATTGGTAGAGGAGGAGGATGCACAATTTCAATACATTCTTACAATTGTAATGAGGTAGGTCATTTAGCAGGATATTTTCCCCTCCATAGAATACCATGGTATAATTATTGACTAACCAACACTCATAGTATCAAAGAATTCTAGGGTCTTATTGTGAAATGGTAAGACTGTGCATGGAGACCAGTGAATTTAATTAGCTATAAAACTCAAAGAGACCCTAGTCTAGGAAGCTTTGTTTCACTTGAACAAGATCTCCACCAGGCACACATATTTGAATGGACATGATTTACCCACTATCCAAAAAGTGGCTCTGTGAATAGTGAAGTTTGATACAGTTCACCAAATGGATATTTTTACAGATGTCATTGAAAATTTTCATCATATGCCCACTCTGGTAGACAAAAATGTTACATCTTGTTGGGTGCTCTACTATCTTAAATACACATAATATTTAATTATCGATCGGGGTTGGTAGGCTTAGAGTTGATACAAAATATATGGAAAGGTAAAAAGGATCCTAGGGTGTCATGCACATATTTTAATAAACAAAAGATCGAAAAATATTTCAAAATGAAAAATCGAGTCAAACTCCTAAGACTATCTGAATAATCAGACTGGACCGGAGTATCAACAGCTACTAAAAGAAAGATATAAACAATAATAATTATAACTTCAGACACTAACTCATACATAAAAGGAATTATAACAACTGAACTAAGAAATAACCAACTAACTACTCCTTAAGCGGAAGGATGGGGTAAAAAGACAACTTATCTTACAAAAATAGAAAACTGAAAAAGCGAGTAGAAAACACAATAAATAAAACTTAAAAAAAACAAGTAGAAAACTTAATGAAGATAATAAATAGAAACAAGTAGAAAACTTAATAAATGTACTTAAACTCTATTCTTTAATAAACACATACCAAAAAAAAGAATGATTCCTATGATTACAAACAATCTAACTTCCTCTTAAAAATAATACATCTAACCTTAAACTCTATATGCAAACAAAGATAACCATGACGTAAAACAATAGTAAAATGAAATCAGGGTTTAATATTTAAGAAATAAGAAGAACTTAAACCATATTTAATTTAAGGTGAAATTAAAATAAAAGAAGAATAGTAAAACCTTAATTAATAACCTAAAACAATCAAACTTTAATTGTAATGCTTAAATAAAACTACTAACTACAAACACAACTGTTATACCGAAATCTCATCACCCTCATGTTATGAGATAGGTATTCCCTTGTTTGCTCTAATCCCTCAGAGTTTCCCTAAAGAAATGAAGGAATAAATTAACCCCTTGAAATTTTTCCCTGTTTTGAGCTGGTAACGCTCTTTCCCCATTGACAAAAAGCGTTACCCAAGAAGCAAAGAGCCAGCACCGCTCCTAATACATGAGGAAATAGAGGTGCCACCACTCTTTCCCTTACTGCAAAAAGGGATGCCCCCTTATCACCGCATGTTGTCTTCTTTGGAAAAGCGGTGCTTGAGTTTTAAAGGAAAAAAAGAGAAGCTTGAAGAGGATTCTCGAAGCTGACCTTCATGGAGCCTCATCCCTATGGTTTAGGACCAGTTGGAGCTTGAGATCCTCCCTTTTAGGATATAATATCCACCTCACCCATAAGATCCTCAACCATTCCTATCCTCCCATGCCTTTAAATACTAGCTTACCCCCCATGGGAAAAAAGAGGAAGAATTGTGTTGCATACCCAAGCTCTATCAAAATCATTCTTTAGTCTTTGGAGGCAAGGTGAAGTTAAAGGCAAGGAGCCATTGGAAGGAACTCTCAACACCAAGGCATGAAGGTTGTAGTCTCTCCAATAATTTATTAATAAAGAATGTATTTTCTTTCCCATATATTCCGTTTCATTTGTATATATTGCTTGATTCCTTGGTCATGAGCATAGATCCAGTTGATTATATTGTATGTTGTCATGTTTCTCTTGTTGTTTTCCATCTTTTACAGGTTATTCTGCAGGGATAGTGAGGACAAACTTTGAGATAAGTATTATGGCATTCCATTTAGTTGATTAACCAGATATAGGGAGAGTCTAACATTCTGTATTTGTGTTTTTTTCTAGATCTGAACCATTCAAACTAGGGAACTAGCTCTTGTCCGCAGGAGGTGTGTATTTATGGCTAAAAAAATTGGAGACATTCTTTATTAATAAATGATTGGAGAGACTACAAACTTCATGCCTTGGTGTTGAGAGTTCCTTCCAATGGCTCCTTGCCTCTAACTTCACCTTGCATCCAAAAACTCAAGAATGATTTTGACAGAGTTTGGGTATGCAACACAATTTTTCATCTTTTTTCCCATTGGGGGTAAGCCAGTATTTAAAGGCATGGGAGGATAGGAATGGTTGAGGATATTATGGGTGAGGTGGATATTAGATCCTAAAAGGGAGGATCTCGAGCTCCAGCTAGTCCTAAACCATAGGGATGAGGCTCCACGGAGGTCAACTTCGAGAATCCTCTCGAAGCTTCTCTTTTTTTCCTTCAAAACTTGAGCACCACTTTTCCAAAGAAGCAAACAGGCGGTGATAAGGGGGCACCTCTTTTTGCAGTAAGGGAAAGAGCGGTGGCACCTCTCTTTTATCATGTATTAGGAGCGATGCTGGCTCTTTGCTTCTTGGGTAACACTTTTGGTCATTGGGGAAAGAACATTACCAGCTCAAAACAGGGATAAATTGCAAGGGGTTAATTTATTCCTTCATTTCTCTAGGGAAACTCTGAGGGATCGGAGCAAAAAAGGGAATACCTATCTCATAACATGAGGGTGATGAGATTTCGGTATAACAGAGATGCCCCCCAAAGTATAATGGCTAGAGGGAAACGATAGGAAATATACTTTGAAAGAACAAGGTATAGTGTCAAGGCAAAGGTCCAAAGGTCGGAACTTCTCAAACATCACCGAATTTATGTAGCACATTTTGATACATGTCCCAAATGACTCACAACATGGCTGCCTACAAATACAATGCAGATCCATGTGAGATACAAAAAAGTCATGGCTACCAAAATACAACGTAGATCCATGCAAAGAAGACTCAAATTTGGACATAGCTACCAGACATACAATGTAGATCTATGTCATACAGATGCAAATATGAGCACAGCCATGAACATACATATGTGGATCCATGCTAGGACTCATACACATACTTCATTGCAACCTGGGGAAAGCAATGAGCACTTACCAAATCTCCACCTCATGTTATGACTACCCTTGAGCGCGTATGAATCCATAGTTATTCTCAAGAATTTTGATTGATGTTGGTATTTTAAAGCTTCATAGTTGGCTTTGAATAGAACTTGGTTTTGTTAGACCTTCGATTTTTGTCTTCTTTGATAGAACAAGAAAATATTCATTTCAATTTTTCTTCATTTGTTATACATGATTTTTGTATGTTTTTTCCTTTTTTCATAAGTTGTGGAAAAGTCCATATGAAAGTTATTGTATAATTTTATGATTAGTTCATTCTATCTTTAGTTGAAAATCTATTATATTTTCTTGCTATTCATTAGAGATCTCACTTCTTTTTTAGTTCAAAAAGAGAAGATTTTGTTTGTTTCAGTTAGGAAAGGGCCATATAAGCAAGTGTCTTTTATTTTTTGGGATTTATTCTATGTTTCAAATGAATTGAACCTCTCTCTCCCTTCCTTAAATAGGGCATCCCTTTAAAGTGAAAGTGAAAATTTTGCACTATCATACTACATGGTTTTACTTTTATGTCCTCACCTCATGCATTCACCTAACCATTCAAGATAAAATCAAGCTTTAACTTAGGTTTAAAATTTTTAGCAATTTGTGTGATAGGTTAGTGACGTTTTCGGGCATCGTAAAATGTAGGATTTGTCGATAATTTGTCTGCACTACTACCCAGGAGTCACGCGGTTCTTCCATGTACCGTCGGTATATCGAACAGCCTTTCATGTACCCTTGAGGTATATAGAAAGGTACTTCACATACTTAATTGTATATCAGAAGGCCCCTTGTGAACGATTGTGCATTAGACAACACTACTACCGATTTGAGATCCCACGTACCTTGCGTATATCGGGAGACACTTTTAGGAATCCTGAGACCATATGAGTTAACCCTTTGGTTGTCTTGGCATCACACTAGTTGTGATGGTTTGACAATCCCGTGAGGTTCCAGACCTTTAATCCACTCCTCTCACATATTTTGCTTGCTTCTTTAGTTTGAGTAGCACTTGTTGTCTGTATAGTTAGGATTTTTTTTAGAAGAGAGAGATAGTTTTGTTACATAGTTATGGCTTCTAATTCCAGGACTACCAACCAAGAGACTCCTTTACCAAGCACATCTTTTGTTTTCCCTCCATACGGGGATGTTGGTCCTCCTCTCATGGCTACGTTAAGCCTTCCTATATTGACTATTGGATTACCTATTTGGTTATTCTCCAGTTCAGTTATCCCATGTACACCAGTTGCTTTTGATCCTAATACTTCATTTCAAGATCATCAACCTCATGTTGATCCCTCTCCTTCTTCACCAGATGTGTCTTCTCACGTTTCTCCCTCTTTGGCTATTGAAAGTTGTAGTACTATTAGTTAGGTGGATAAGAAGAAGAAGAAAAGGAAGATTAAGAAAAAGAAAAACAAACAAAAAACCAAGTCTCAACCAATCACTCCTCCCAGTGCGGAGAGTGTTGATCTGCACACCCCAAGATTGTGTAAGCCCAAATTCCCTTGTAGGATTTTCAAGGGTGATCAACTTCTGAAAGACTATCATGGTCTGATACTAGTTTTATAAGAGTGGTCTAAGGTTTCTTGGCAAGATATGTCATCATCCTCTGGTCATCATGCTGATGACCCCCCCTCAACCAGTGGCTCTGTGGTTAAGAGTCGGAAGGGTAAAGTTAGAAATCCTTGCTTGCTTTGTAAGGACATGCACTTTACTTAACTTTGTCCTTGCATGGATGAAGCTTCTAAGTTGTTGGAATATATTATTGTTTCTCATCAATGGATTCCTACAAGTTATCATAATTTGTCACTCGACATCCCATTGGTTGATAAAGTTTTCAATCTAGTTCTAACCTCAGTCGATCCCACTCTTCTGTTGAAGAGTGAAGTTGAAGTGGTCAATTTGGTTTCATCCATAGTTGATCCCACTCTTCCTTTGAAGGGTGAAGTTAAAGTGGTTGATTCAGTTTCATCCGAGGTCGATCCCACTCTTCCTTCTAAGAGTGAATTCCAAGTGGTTAGTTCGGATTCATCCGTGATTGATCCCATTCTTCCTTTGAAGAGTGAAGTTAAAGTGGCCGAGTTGATGTCATCTCCACCCGATCCCACTCTTTCATTAGAGAGTGTTAATACTAAAGTAGTCACTTTGACCAAATCTTCATCTTGTTCTTCTCTTACAGTAAAGAATGAACTGAAACTTGCTGAAGTTTTCATGCTTCGTTCTGATTGTTCTCGACAAGAGGAAATTTTGTCTATTTGGATAGAACCCTCTCCAAGTAGTGAGGTTATTTCCTTTGACTGGAGTAACCTAACATAGTCTCATCTTCATTTGAGTGTTCCTTTCCAGATAGTTGTGAATGTTACTGCTAGGTGGATGCTTCGCACTATTGTTGATGAAGGGGCTTCTGTTAGTATTCTATCCTCAAATTCTTGGAAATATTTAGGTTCTCCTCAGCTTGTGCCAACCATCGATCAAATATTGGATTTTAATCAAAGACCTACTGCACCTTTAGGGACCCTTTCTTATTTTCCTATTACATTAGGAGGGAAAATTGTCTATATTGATGTTATGGTGGTCCAAGGTCCTTTAGATTTCAATCTGCTCCTTAGACATGATTATGTTTATGCCATGCAAGATGTAGTGTCTACACTCTTTAAAGTTATGCATTTTCTCCATGATGGGAAGATTGTGACCATTGATCAACTTTCTTTTGTTACACCTGACCATCACGTGACTCCTAGTAATCAGAATTCCCTGAATGTTGTGCATGTTCTTATGATTCATTCCCCTTCTTCTATTTAGCTTCTTCCCATCATAGGTAAAATGGGGGGTATGGCTCTAGTCTATGGACATCATAATGGAGTTAAGTTGCTAGCCTTATGTAATGGGGGAAACCTACCAACCTCCAGATATCATGTTTGAGAGAATAGTTTACTTTTGGTTTCAAGATTGTTAAAAAATAAAACCACTCCTTAAGAATGGTTTACCCTTTTGGTTTCAAGCTTGCATAAAAATGAAACCATGTCTGTGAGCATAGTTCCCATTCTATGTCAAGCTCGTTAAAAAATGAAATAGATGCCTATGAGCAAAGTTCCCATTCTATGTCAAGCTCGTTAAAAAATGAAATGGATCTCCTTAAGCATAGTTTACCTTTTGGTTTCAAGCTTGCATAAAAATGAAACCATTCTTGAGCATAGTTCATTTTCTATTTCAAGCTCGTTAAAAAATGAAGTAGGTTCCCTTAAGCAAAGTTTACTTTTTGGTTTCAATCTTGCATAAAAATGAAACCATGTTTCAAGCATAGTTATTTTCTATTTTCAAGCTTGTGTAAAAATGAAACACGTCATTCGGAGCGTTATTTTAACTGGTCTTTGAGCTCGTTATTAACAGTAAGATGGTGTTGATCTTACTTTTCATTTTTCCCGCTCTGGTTAAAACATGAAAAGTGGTTTGAGCTTAGTTTTTTACTTTTTCGTTCTCTGGATTTAAACATGAAAAAGGTTAATAGAGTCCTCTTTAAGCTCTTTTCGGACTCCTAAAATGTGAAAATATAGTCAATTACTTGTCTTCTTCATACTCATAAAAGTATTTGAAGAGTCGTCTCTCCAACGATAGGTTATCTCTTTTTCGGTTCGGATGGACTATTTATGAAAAATGAACACTCCAGCCAATCATGTCTAGAAGAGTTCTCTAAGGTATTATTTAATACTTTTTCGGGCCTTAGGGACTAAATCATACGAAAAATGACCCTTTGGACTTTTCTTTAGTTTGTTCAGACTCTCTAAACATGAACTACACTGAGTTTTCTTTCATTGGACTCGTTAAATTAAACACTGAAAGACCGTTTTTTGGCAACCTCCTTTCTTAGGTTCATAAAACATATGAGTTTGGACTTGTCCAAAGGACGAGATACAATGAGTGTTTGTCACCCTCTTTGAACTCGTAAATTGAAAAGAGGCACTCATTAATCATGATGGGGAAATTAAGGGAAAGGGAAAACATTTTGCAATAATGGCAGTTGTTAGTCACCTTTGAATATGGCACTTGTCTACATTTCATTTAGTCAATTAGGTATTTATATTATTTTTGAGTCGATCCACTTTCATGAATCATGCCACTCCTTTGAGTCTCTCAAATATTGCATTGTCCATTGTCACATTGTGTTCCACCTCGTCAAGTCAATGTTGCCAAGTCTTCGGTTGTGCCACCTTATGTTCAAACAAGAAACTGTTTTGAGATTTTACACCTGTAGTCAAAACAAATTTTTTGTGTCAGTTACTTTTGAGTCAGTCCTATGGTTACATCATACTCAAAATTCCAGAACTTTGTTCCTAGTTTTTTGTCGTCGATGTGGGATTCATCATGGCCCTCCTTCGACGAGACTATTCCTGTTGACATCAGATCATCATCCAAGAATAAGTCTTAGAAACAAAATTTAGTACCTTGAGGTCTATATGCCTTACTGACAGATTCTCTCGCTTTCGACATGGGTTCACATCATTGGCCTTTGATCAAAATATTCGACTGAGTGTTCGACATCAGATCATCTATTCACACTTAGGAGATTGCACTAGGGTACCTTGGGAATCATTGACATTAATGGTGATCTCCCTCGCACTTGTTAACAGTTCACATCATTGACCGATAATCAAGTGGTTTCCACCATGTTTAACCTCAGATCATTGTAATCACATGGATAGAATCGTACTTTGTGGAAGATGAGACAAAGACCCTAGGTATTTGTTAAGCGCTCATTACTTTCCCCAGGTTGCGATGGAGTATTTGTATGAGTCTTAGCATGGATCCACATTTGTATGTTCATGGCTATGCCCAGATTTGCATCTGTATAACATAGAACTACATTGTATGTCTGGTAGCTATGTCCAAATTTGAGTCTTCTTCACATGGATCTACACTGTATTTTAGTAGCCATGACATTTTTGTATCTCACATGGATCTGTGTTGTATTGGTCGACAACCATGTTGTGATTCATTTGGGACATGTATCAAAATATGCTGCAGAAAGTTGGTGATGTTTGAAAAGTTTCGACCTTTGGACCTTTTCCTCGACACTATACCTTGTTATTTCAAAGAATATTTCCTATCGTTTCCCTCTAGCCAACACCGCTCCTCATACATGAGAAAAGAGAGATGCCAGTGCTCTTTCCCTTACTACAAAAAGCGGTGACCCCCTTATCACCACCTGTTTGCTTCTTTAGAAAAGCGGTGCTTGAGTTTTGAAGGAAAACGTTGGCTATCATGAGCAGAACTGAGTTTACTGTAGTTAACCAACAACACCCCTAGCTCACTGGCCCTTTCAGCGACAGACCGCGAAGCGACCTGAAGTCTCACCCGAAGTGATTCTAATGGGTTGGCCAAGGAATCAAGCGTCTTGGACCAGGTTCTGATGCATCCTACGTGTGACTCGTAGCTCTGCTAGCCGCGAGGCCTCTATATCTGTGCATCACATGACCCTTCTACTTGTGTCACGCGATCTCATCATCTAGCAGCTCTTCTATCTGCGAGATCTCTCTTTTCCTGTTGCGCAGTCCCTTTCCGTGTCGTACAACTTCCACTGACTCGCGATGACCCCAGCCTTATCGCCTCGCTATGCACCCCGGTGACACGTATCTTCCTCTCCAATGCTAAGTCCTTAACCCATGGTATCGCGCACCGCAGCTCCTCTGTCGATGCGGTATCGCCTCCCTGCGATATCCTACCCCCACGGCTCAGCGCACTTAGCGTTGTTCGTGTCGATGTGCATGACTCAACATACTAGACTGTTTAACACTATGACTAGTGACTGTCTCAAGCAAAGCATAGATAAATCCGCATATAACATACAAATGACTTCAACTTATGTCTATCCTTTTATAGTACTGTGAACTGAACAATGCATACATACATTCAACTGTAAACAAGGTTCATATAATAATCGCTAGATGCAACAAATAAACACAACACATAAAGTAATCGCATAACACCTGATTTTAACGTGGTTCACCTCTAGGATGGAAGTTATGTCCACAGAACTGTGTTTCTATTATAGCTCAGGGGAAGGTAAACACAGTTCTGCTGCACCGCATATGCAGCTTAAGATCTTCTCTCTTAGATCTCTTTTCTATCTCTATATTGCACCTCTTACAATATACTCTTCCCTCTTTGTCGATCCCTATGGATCGTTACATGCATGCTCTATGAGCCAGCTACTGGTTACAGTAAGATACTACAGCTAATAACAGAACCAGAGCTTGGTTTCTACAACTGTCTAATAATCTACAAAATAACCTAACAGCTGAGTAAACCAACCAAAACCACGAACCCTTTTACAGTACAAAATATATCCCTTTATAGGTGGCCCGAAGGTCTCACCATTACAACACTGTGGGCCTATCCCAACAGTAACCCATACCCTTACTAGTGATAGTTGGCGTATCTATACTTTGAGGTAGCCACTATCCGTCACACCACAGCTCTCTGCGGTATTCCATGCTTCTCAGCGCTGATCATGGGTACTATGCACCGCTTCTATTCACCACAGCTTCTTGCAGTCTTCCATGCTTCCCAGCGCTGACCATGGGTACTGGCGCTGCTTCCCTATTTCTGTCCTTCATCTTCAATGCCTTGTCCTCGTTGCTCCTTTTCCTTTATGAGGGTAGTTGAGCCCTCATGTCTTCTACCACTACCTTCAATGCAGTGGGTGAGCTCTCTCTTCTCAGCCGCTCACCTACCATCATCTTCCTTGACTTCTCCTCTTCGTAGCTCTGCCTCTTGTATCTCCGCCAAAACTGTCTATCCGCCAAAATAGCAGCTTCTTCTGTAGCTGCGGGACCCTACTCCAATAGTCCCCTAACACTTACTTGTGGCTTGTCCTCGAGCCACTACCAGCGGGATTCTCCTGCTGTAGCTTCTCCTTGGCTTCCTGCGAAGTCCGTTGCAACCTGTCGCGAAGTCCTGCGACTTCCTTCTGCATCACTTCGACACGCTCTCATGCTGATTCAAGCAAAGCTTGACTAATACTGGAATCTTCTATTAACTTAGTTTGATGGGCTCTCTTATCTTTCCTACCCTCAGTCATGGTCTCGCTCTCGACACTCCTGAAACTTTTTAAGAGCTTTCTAGTGTTGAGAAGTCTTCCACAGATATCCTTTCCTCTTTATCTGGGTTAGAACTTTTATCACAAGGAAAATCTGTATCTTCTAGCCTTCTCAAACATGCTGCTCAGCCTGGAGCCCTCTATATGAAAGAGATACAAACCATGAATTCTGGTCTGAGAACAAGCCTTTGTCTGCATGCTGGAATTCTACCATTTGCTGGGTTTGCTGTCCTCTTTCATTTTCCTTCTTAGCAAGTCGCTCCAGGTATTCATGCTGCCTCTGATCACCATATTTTCATTTCTTTGCCTCAGCAATATCTTGTTCTTCTCTTAGCTGATTAGATAGGTCGGCTTCCTTCTCTCGTTGCCGTCTTTTCTTCATTTTTACTTTCTTCCTCGTGGGAGATTTCTTCTCATCATTCTTCTGCTCTGCTTTGTTATCTTCAGTGATTAGCTTGGTTTTCTTCTTCTCCTTAGCAGAGACTTTGATGACATCTTCTACATCCTGTGCTTGAATCCTCATCCTTGGAAATTGTCTTACCTGTGATGTACCTAATTTCACAACCCTGGGCGGCGTTGTCATAACGGCCATACGGCCACCAGGGTCGAAATGTCTCGGCATGTCTTCTAAAGGTTCCTCCTTGGGTAGAACCCACTTAGTGGAATATCCTGGGCATGCAATGGTTTCGAACTCTGGGAATCACAGCACTCTGTAATGAGGTGAACTCTGCACAGGGAACTCTTAACAGCTTTCTCTATAGCTCTCGGGTTTTCTGCAATTGTAACCCTCCCGAATGAACAATTTATTCTTTTATGCCGAAGGCAACAATCCCAGACGCTACGATCATCTAAACTGAATCCGTCGGTCATAATAATTACCTAGACGAGACCACACCCGTAATCCGATCCTCAATAAATGCTGAAATCCGATCACATTTCCCTCGAAACGTGTGAGTACAGTCGTCGGTCTTGTCGAAGATTTTCCAAATCTGGAAACTTAATTATGGTGCTGCCAAATCTACGGTAAGGTATACCGGTCATTTCCTCATTAACTACCTGTCAGAAGGCAACTTGACTAGCCCTCTGTCGGTTGCAAAAACTGGATACGTGGCATGGAGAAACATCGCATTGCTGCGCTGCAACACCGCATCACCTGTGCAAACAAACAAGCGTTTTTTTTTTCAAGATACTATTGACTTGCACAAAATGAACCGACCTTATGCGATTCCTCGGACTTATAATACCTGCTGGTGTAGACTAGTTCCCGGTGTGATGCCTCCTTTCGACTACACTGGACATCTGCACCACCATAAACTGGCTAAGCTAGGGCTGAGAGGTGGGGTGGATATCGCTCTAGAGCTTAAGCCTACTGCCATTAATACATGTGGGAAGAAGCTCCCCATTCAGCTGGCTAAGCTGAATGACACCTCCCTCTTTAAATTGCTATATCTGATATGGCCCCAGCCAATGCGTCTTGAACTTCCCTGGAAACTTAATGAATTTACTGTCATAGAGGAGGACTAGGTCTCCAATCTGGAAAGTCTTATTCTTGATGTGTCTGTCATGCCAAGCTTTTTCTCGTGCCTTCTGCACTTTCTGATGGAATCCGATGATGAATCTGTCTTCCTCTAAGGCAAGCAGCTGTGCTAGCCTTTCCTCCACTGTGTCTGTATCAGTTATCCTGGTGATCTGAACGATTCTTAAACTGGGAAGAATATACTCCATAGGCATAACAGCCTCCTGTCCATACACCAAGCTGAAAGGTGTGTGTCCTGTAAGTTTCTTGCATGTGGTCC
>LPNX010940867.1:203729-216872 GCA_001517045.1 Pseudotsuga menziesii
GATAGTCTAATGTGAGGGAGCAGCGCTGCAATAAACCATTCCTTATGCTGCTCCGGCGTGAACTCAAAACTGACTTGGTCTATAAGGGCTTTGAATTTTTGATCAAAGTCCCACACCGACTCTATAGGTAACTGTTTGATGTCTTTGAGTTCTGTAATACATGGTGACTCATACTTAGGTTTCTTAAACTCTTTAATCATGGCGGTCTTGACCTAGACAAGTGTCTTGGGTACTGTGGTATATTTTATATACCATGTTAAGGCTCGATCTCTTAGGGTGGTGACAAAATGTACAAGTTTAAGGTTATCGTCATTGATTGCTTTAATGGTCCACATGGCTTCATAGAGAAACCAATGCTGCTCTGGGTCTTCTGCCCCTGTTCCCTTAAATATAGGTAGCTTCATATCATCCCCCATTCTATTTCTACATGGTGGATGTTGATTTACTGTGTTACTACCACTCGGCGGTGTAGGTGGAGGTGATGTAGCGGTGGTAGGTACTGTCTGTGAGCTACTGGATGGAGCTCCTACAGGATTGTTCTGAGTCCCGGTCTATTTCTGTGGAGTGTAAGGGTGGTAAGGGATACCCCCCTCTGTTTCTTCTGTGGTACTATGACTCTGCTATCTAGTACTATCTAAACTGTCTTCAAATATTGGAGATCTGAAATCTACTTTATACTTCTTTCCACTACATGTTCGTCCAATGTCATCAAAATCACTTTCAAACTCTTGTGACATTACTATTTCTACTTATTCATCTGAAACTAGATCCATTGTTCCTTTTTCATGTAATAGCATCTTACTGGACAAGTTTAGAGATCTTAAGTACTTACCACGATATCCTTTGAAGAAGTAGCGCTCAGCGTCGCTGAAGCTTTTTGTCTGGTCAACTGCAAAATCTATGACGAAGCCTTCTAGTACACTCGCAAGGCAGAAGTCTACTGCCCTCGTGATAGGATTATCTAGGTTCTTCACGGTTTGAATAAGCTTCGGTGTCCAGACAATGTCTCTTTTCTTTTTGAATATGCTTGTATCAGTTAACTTTGAGAACCAGTCGTAAAGCTCGTTCCCAAAGGTCGTAAAAAATATTGCATGCAGGTCTGTAATGATATGTTTCTATAACCAGGCCTCTGTACTCAATTTAGGACTCATGTTCTCTCGTTCAGGAAACTCTTTCTGGTTAGACCAAACCCACTCATTGAGTTCGTCTCTCGTAGGACGCCACCAGAACATCAGCGCTCAGTTTGTTCAAAACCGACAACGAAACCATTTGTTGGCTATCATGGGCAGACCCAGGTTTACTGTAGTTAACCAACAACACCCCTAGCTCACTGGCCCTTTCGGCGACAGACCGCGAAGCAGCCTGAAGTCTCACTCGAAGTGATTCTAATGGGTTGGCCAAGGACTCAAGTGTCTTGGACCAGGTTCTGATGCATCCTACGTGTGACTCGCAGCTCTACTAGCAGTGAGGCCTCTATCTTTGTGCGTCGCGCGACCCTTCTACTCGTGTCGTGCGATCTCCTCGTCTCGCAGCTCTTCTATCCGTGGGATCTCTCTTTTCCTATTGCGCGGTCCCTTTCCGCGTCGCGCAACTTCCACTGACTCGCGATGACCCCAGCCTTATCGCCTCGCCGCGCACCCCAGTGACATGTATCTTCCTCTCCAACGCTAAGTCCTTAACCCACGGTATTGCACACCTTAGCTCCTCTGCCTGTGTGGTATCGCCTCCCTGCGATATCCTACCCCCGTGGCTCAGCGCACTTAGCGTTGTTCGTGTCGACGTGCACGACTCAACATACCATACTGTTTAACACTGCGGCTAGTGACTGTCTCAAGCAAATCATAGATGGATCCGCATATAACATACAAATGACTTCAACTTATGTCTATCCTTTTATAGTACTGTGAACTGAACAATGCATACATACATTCAACTATAAACAAGGTTCATATAATAATCGACAGATGCAACAAATAAACACAACACATAAAGTAATCGTATAACACCTGATTTTAATGTGGTTCACCTCCAGGATGGAAGTTACGTCCACAGAACTATGTTTTTATTATAGCTCAGGGGAAGGTAAACACAGTTCTGCTGCACCGCATATGCAGCTTAAGATCTTCTCTCTTAGATCTCTTTTCTATCTCTATATTGCACCTCTTACAATATACTCTTCCCTCTCTGTCGATCCCTGCAGATCGTTACATGCATGCTCTATGAGCCAGCTACTGGTTATAGTAAGATACTACATCTAATAACAGAACCAGAGCTTGGTTTCTACAACTGTCTAATAATCTACAAAATCAACTAACAGCTGAGTAAACCAACCAAAACCACGAACCCTTTTACAATACAAAATATATCCCTTTATAGGTGGCCCGAAGGTCTCACCATTACAACACTGTGGGCCTATCCCAACAGTAACCCATACCCTTACTAGTGACAGTCGACGTATCTGTACTTTGAGGTAGCCGCTATCCGTCACACCATAGCTCTCTGCGGTCTTCCATGCTTCCCGGTGCTGATCATGGGTACTATGCACCGCTTCCCTTCACCACAGCTTCCTGCAGTCTTCCATGCTTCCCAGTGCTGCCCATGGGTACCGACGCTCCTTCCCTATTTCCGTCCTTCATCTTCAATGCCTTGGCCTCGTTGCTCCTTTTCCTTTATGAGGGTAGCTGAGCCCTCATGTCTTCCGTCGCTGCCTTCAATGCAGTGGGTGAGCTCTCTCTTCTCAGCCGCTCACGTACTGTCGTCTTCCTTGACTTCTCTACCTTCTAAGTCATGGTTTCTGGCTCTGATCTGTAGCTAGAAACCTGCTATAGTGTCGTAGCTTTGCCTCTTGTATCTCCACCAAAACTATCTATCTGCCAAAATAGCAGCTGCTTCTGTAGCTGCGGGACCCTACTCCAACAGAAAAAAAGAGAAGATTCAAGAGGATTCTCGAAGCTGACCCCCATGGAGCCTCATCTCTATGGTTTAGGACCAGCTAGAGATTGATATCCTCCCTTTTAGGATCTAATCTCCACCTCATCCATTTTATCCTAAAAAATTCCTATCCTCCCATGCCTTTAAATATTGGCTTACCCCCCATGGGAAAAAGGAGGAAGAATTCTGTTGCATGCCCAAACTCTATCAAAATCATTCTTGAGTATTTGGAGGCAAGGTGAAGTTAAAGGCAAGGATCCATTGGAAGGAACTCTCAACACCAAGGCATGAAGGTTGTAGTCTCTCCAATCATTTATTAATAAAGAATGTCTTTTCTTTCCCATATATGTCGTTTCATTTGTATATATTACTTGATTCCTTGGTCATGCACATAGATCTAGTTGATTATATTGTATGTTGTCATGTTTCTCTTGTTGTTTTCCAGCTTTTACAGGTTCTTGTGTGTTTTTCTAGATCTGAACCATTCAGACTAGGGAACCAGCTCTTGTCTGTAGGAGGTGTGTATTTTCTGCTAACAATAACCGAAATATTGACAAAACAAAATTAGAAACAATCTTAAAATACATAAAAAACACTAAAAATAGAACCGAGGGTTAAATGACAGACTAAACAGTAAGTCTATAAAGGGTGGCTGAATGGCAGACTAGACACACGGTCCGAATGGCAGTCCGTACAGTTGAAAATGTTAAAAACTAACCTAAATGAACTAATTCTTCAGTTGAAGTTATGCAGATCTAAATCTAATGCATGGAATCAATAAACAAACATATTTAATAAGCAAATTAACTTTAAATTAACTCTCAAACAAAAATAAAGTAAATGTGCATATTAAGCTAATTAGTAAGCTAAAAATTAATTTAAAGAGACTGGAAATTAACTCAAGAAAGTTCATGGCAGGAAATAAAAAAACAAAACTAAATCTAAATGAAATCAAACTATTTTATATAAGCAAATTCATAACAGGAAATAAATAAACAAGACTGAATCTAAATGGAAGCAAACTATTTTATATGTTTGGAAATAAAGACTGAAAGCAATACTAGAATGAAATGAGTGTAAATAAAATAACTGAAAATAAATGACTGGAAACAAATGATTGAAAGAAAATCTATGCGCGCATCTATTTGTTTAACTGCTGAAATAAAACTAAGCTAATGCAATTCAGGAAATAAAATAGCATTTACTATTATCTAATGAAAACAAGCTGGAATTTAAACTAGACTAGCTAAAATAGAAAAGAAAGAACTAAATTAAACAAGGAAATGAACCTCTAGTTGATGAGGGGCCCTCTCAACAATCAGGGGTGATGTCTGCTAAATCCTACTCAAACGCAATCTTCAACAACAATGCATACAACTATTTATTCAAATTCAAAAACAAAATTACAGTGTTTATGAAAAATATGAACTGCTTAACAAAATAATTTTTGAACTCTCCCCTGACTAACTCTGCTCTTATTTAGAGACTGATATATATAGTTTAGATGAGAGATGAGCAAGTCGACCCTCAAAGGTCGAATGCTCTCTAATTTTAGTCAATCTTTAAAGGCACATAATTGATTTCAGGCTAGTGCATGGACGTCTTCCTTCTTTAGCGCAAGCGTGACCTCTACAGCGTGAATGTAGCGTGATATTCCTCCTTTCACATGGGTAGATCCTCTTCAGCATGGCGTCAATCCCTTCCTTAGTGTGGTTGATGGACTGGTGTTGAACGTAGGCTTGTACATAGCAGCAAGTTTCTAGAATGCAGGTCCCTCATTAGCATGACCATGTGGACTGGTGGTGTTGTGGAGAGCAAGGGCGATTGAAACTTGGTGTGCGATCCAAACGCATGGATGATTAGTTGGTTGCAGGCTTTTTCATGTTTAAATTCCCAAAACCAGTTATGGATAGCACGCAGGCTGATGGGTGAGCTGAATGGCGAGCTAGACATAACACTGAACCGTGAGCTGGAAATGATGGGTTTTGATCTAGGGAAAACATGGAAAACCAATAGTGAATTTTGCACAACGGTTGGATGACGAGCTAGATGCCAAGCTGGATCGTGAGCTGGACATGTCAGGCGAAAGGAAGACTGAATGCGTTTTGGTGTTAATTGGCCCAAACAAACTATAAAATCTGCAAACGAATGTACATATCAGATAATGATTTAAATAATATAAAATTTGAGTTAATAAAATCATAAAAATGATCTTAATAACCAAAGTTGTAATAACATCAAATTTGTTCTTACCTTGTGCTGAAATAACGATTTGCATGACATAAAATATACTAAAGATAATAAAATATGTGTTTAAACATGTTATTTAATTGCCAAAAAATGATAATAAAATGAGGCTCAAAATTCCCCCAAACCAGAGAAATGCCAGGTCCCATTGAGCAAAAAGAAAATGATTGAGGAAGAAGGAAAAGTTGCGCTAGTAACTGCCTTCTACTTGGCGAATGAAGGGAATAATTTAAACTTTAATCTTTAAAATAGAAAAGATTTTAACAGACTTATTTTAATAACTTTTTAGGTTAAAAAATAATTCAGCATTAGTTCAATGGTTATGATATAAGATTTATAAGATAGAAGGTGTAAGAAAATAGAAGTAAAAAAATGATGGAATAGTAAAAGATTTAGATTTCTTAGGAGAACATGATATTATAGCGAAATTCAAGATGTGTGTCTTTTAACAAGCATATGTGTTTGATAAATAAATTTATAAAGTTTATAATTAGTTCAACCATGTCCAAAATAAAACTTTGGACAACTTGAACATATATCACAAATGCATAAATAACATTCTTAGTTAACAAGAAAAAATAGTTTTCATGTGTATTTAAATAAAAAGATGCTAACAGTAAAATGATAACAAAAGAAATTTTAAGGTCAAAGGATCCATACAAAAATAAAACTATGTTAAAAAAAAAAATTTGGTTGAAAAATTTTAATCATTCATGCTATAATACCACAATATCTTATTTAGACCATCATCTAAACCATTATTCAGATCCTTTGTATAGTCTTCCATCAAATCTTTCATATTGATCGATTGATTTGTTTTTTCTTTTTGTAAGAACATGCTTCATGCTATAACCTGAAAACACTTTAACATTTGTCAGAGATAAACAATTTTGTCATAATAATAAAAGATAAAAGTAGACAAATATTTTGTTCTGAATCTTCCTAATCCTCCCCCAAACCAAAGATATGTCATGTCCTCATGCAAAGGAGAAGAATAGTTTATTTCAAATAATAAAAAGTGCGAGTATGTTGTTATTGTTTTATAAAGAAAAGAAAATTTGACTAGGAAAGGGAAGTGATTCAGATATGTATATTTATGAAAAATAACAGTGCTTAGAAAGACCATATAAAGAGACAATAATATAATCGAAACAATGCCATAGAAAAAGCTAGACATCTATGCCTCATTGTAAAGATCTCTTGTCATCATAAAATACTTTAAGTTTACCCCGGAGTGTGTGAGAGATGTAACTATGGGTCTCATTTCTAGGATAATAACATCCTAGATATTGATTGAATTAGATGGCCAGGTCCAAGCCTAAATTACAACGATTCTCAAGTGACAGTAAAGATAATGGGCCTTAACATTTGATTTTTTTTTTAACGAAAAATTTCCTGTATATGATCATTATTTTACGAATCACGTGAATAGTAGTGCATTAACCAAACCTCTTTACCTGATATTTCCCCACTGCTAGAAAGCCTATTCGGTACCTTGGCGGGTTTATCTTGGTACCATGTAAGTATAATCCCACTGCCAGCGAGCCTGTTCAGCACCCCGGCGGGTCTACTTGCATTTATCGAGCTTCCTGGTTTTAAGTTGTTACGCAGCATTGACCCACTACTAGCAAGCCTATTCAGTACCTGTTATCAACCCAAATGGCACTTCTCCCTTCGAGTGCCGACAATTCATTATGTTGGTACACAAAAGGACATTTCAGGATTGAAGTTTGCCTAAACACTATAGATGGGCATGACATGGGATGCATTTACCCTTCAACCATCTTGCCATTTTATTTTTCTATGTGTTGATTGCTGTACACAACTATATCCACTAAAAATCACGTGCATACACGACTATATCTGTTGACAACTCATGTACTGTACACGACTATTCTCACTGCAAACCATGTACAGATCTGTACACGGGTTTCCCTTAAAGCAACTCGTGTGTCATACGCGGGTTTTTTATATCAATAATCACATACACATCCATTCGACATTAAAAAATATAAAACACGATTAATGCAGATTAGTTGAGCCCTAATAATTAACCATCTCAACTGTCTCAACCTCCTCAACCTTCGAAACTGCTCTATTTCCCAAAGTATAAATAGAGGCCTTGGGGAGAGCATTAATAGAATGACTCTTGGAGAGCAAAGTTATGCTGGTGGTATATCTTCAAAAGTCTTTGGAGCAGAAGAACTCAGATTCCTTTGGTTGCAGAGGAGTCCTTGTCTCAGGCGTTGGGTTGTACACTTATCTCATTCACTGGTTGTTAATAAAGAGAATTATTCTTCCAACTTTGTGTTGAGTCTCTTTCATGTATCATGGTTGATGAATATATTTGATTAAGCACTATATATGTTGTTTATCTAACCTATAATATATACATGTAGAAGATTGTATTTGGAGAATTTTCTCTTTGCAAGTGAAGGAGGTGCATCCCTGAAAGCATTGGAGAGAAGCAGAGTGGGAGAAGACAAAGCTTGGATCAACCATTGGTAATCAGGTGAGTCCAACATTTCTTCCTATTTCCTTTCTGTACTTTAAAGCTGATTGTCTGCAAGTTTTAGAAGGACATTGGTAACCCCAGAACCTGGGTTGCAAGGGTGTTTATTCTTGAACAACAGAACTGGCGACTTTGCTAGGGAGCCCAGACTGCTATGGGTTAATTCTGTAGATCAGTGCCCAGTCTTTTCCTTGATTCAGTGTGTGGTGTCTTGTCTTGGTTCAGATTTGTAGTGGTGCTTTGAAGTCCTTGATAATTTTTTGTTTTTTGAAAAAATTAACTTTTGTATGTGGGTTGCTCTTACACATAGTCGTGTACAGAGGTCTGGGTACACGGGTTTCTCTATAGCAAAGTTGTGTACAACATGCGGGTTTCTCTTGTACACAGTCGTGTACAAGATTGAGCAACAAAATTTTTGGGTTAGGGTTTGCTTGTCCTTGTCCTTCTATAGATTTTGTCTTGTTGAGTAGCCTTCACTATGAGCACTGCACTGTGAGTTTGATGACCTTGTTAGCCATACCTAGTGCTTTTTGTAAGCCCTTGAGTTCTTATTTTTTGTATTGTCTTTCTATTAGCAACTTGAAGTGGATTTTCCTGTTGGGTAATAGGTTTAATTGCTAGTTGTCTGAATCAGTGATCAGGGTTCCAGACATTGTATATTCCATTCTATTTTCAAATAGTATTGGTTTGTCACTTGCCTTTGATTGAGTTCAGTGATTTCTATTTAGTGTGCCTTCCCAAGATAGGGTTCCAAGTCTTCCTTAGGTGGTTGATCTTTGGTTTTATGAATCTACTTTAATTCATTTCGCTTATTTTATGCAGTTAGTTTATTCAAGCATACTCAAGTATTGTGCCTTTAGGTGCATAGTAGTCTTTGAGCAATTTAAAAAGTGAAAAGAAAAGATTAGAAACTTTTGCATTTGATTTTCATACTGTAGTTTTGTTTTCAGTTTTTAAAAATAATCTCAAAAATTACAAAAATATAGTCTTAGTTTTCTCTTTATTCATTGCATTTTCATCAGTTTACATTTACAAAAAAAAAGAAAAGAGAAGCTTGTTTTTTAAGTAGTGATAATTTGCTTTGGAAGTATACACCTATTGTTTTTTACATTTCTTATCAAGTCAAAAACATCATAGTATTTCACTCCACTTTCCTTCGGAGTAAAATATAGCCCTTAAAATGAACACAATAATTAAAATTAATTAGTAATTTTAATTTTTTAGGGCCATATACCTACTAGCTTAGGCTAGACTTGTGGGATAGGAAGTGAAAACTCCCCATAAGTACTTAAATTCAGACATAGTGGGCCAATCGATAGGTAAATCCTTCTCTTTATCAATAGTATCTGGGAAGCTCCTCTCAAACAGGAGTCAAGCACAAGGCCACGTGGAGGCATTGGACTGATTAGATAACCCTCCAATTCCTTGTCGAAACGTAAAACATGGTTTTTACACATTTGGGGATTCTGTCCTAGATAGAGTATCAGGCTCAGCTACCCTACCCATGTGTACGAATTAGGCTTGCGACTATCCCCCCAGACTGTTGGTATAGTTAAGGTAGCCTCTAGTCTCTTGACATATGGGGTTCATACATAGGTAAACCAGAAGGCTATTTTTGGTTCACCTTGGGTAGGCTTGGAAGGTAACCCTTGTTGAAAGTGTAGGAGGGCGGTGGGTGATTCCTCCACTTGTGCCTAAGAACCTCTTGAAGGATGCCAAGCAACTGTCATTCAACTTTTTTTAGGAAAACATATCTTTTACCCTTTCTGACTGTTGAGACTTTAGGATTTTTTGTAGTGATTTCTCTGTGGTTTGTCTGTGTTTATCTGACCTTAGGGTTTAAATTGTCAAATTTACAATCATGAGGACTAACCTATTATAAGGTCACGAAGGTTGCAAAACCTTTCTCCTCTTATCACATTGGAACCTCCACCTCCTCACCAAAGGTGGAGATTGGATACAGACGGTTCATTTGAACCGATAGGAGTCAGTGAAGTTTCGGGTGAACTAGAACTTAGGGAAAACCATATTAATTTGAACACAGTTGAGATAAAAGACTTGTAGGATAATGAGTTTGCAAGGAATTTTAATACACCTCTGACTTATTTAAACGATCCTATGATCGTTCAGGTTTGTCCTTTTGATCCACCCGTGATTGGTGTTCCTATGGGTAGAATAATGTCTAGTGCAGGAGAAAGTTCTTTCATTTTTACCTCAGCCATCCCAGCTGAAGGGGTGCTACCTCCCTCGGTAAGTACCCCTAGATCAAGAATACCTACTACGCCCTTAACTCTAGCGAGCCGAATGGTCCAACCACCAGTTCCCACAAGCCTAGCAGGTGCTTTAGGTGGTATGGTCACTAGGATTCCCAGTGTACCTACAGTTCCAACCTCCTTAACACACACTGCCCAGAGTGGTCTTATAGGATTCTCGGATTTTGTCCAAGGATTTCCTTGGAATGGGGGGCACATACCCCCATCCACTCCATACGTAGGCCCACTACCCTTTTATGTAGGGGTGCAGTTTGGGAAAACTAACCCTTATGGTCAAGGTTTCCAAAACCTAGTCTCTGCTCCATTCACGAGCTCTCCCTTTTCTCTTTCTGGCCGAGGGATACCTGCTCCTATATTTCAAACCCCAATTTTGACTGGGGAATCTAGAACCTCTTATACTGCACCTCACACCAACAATCCTGTGGCTTACGGATGGAATTCATTTCAAAGTAACCCATCCACTTCGCAACTGGTAGCAGGGGGAAACCCCACCTTTACATATGGGAATTTGGGGGCAAGTCCCTCCAATCCCCAAACTTGCACTTTTAGTACTCCGGTTCGACCTAAGCTTCCTTTCCTGGAAACATTAAACTTATCTTCTAAACTAATGAATGACCTGGTGAGGCATGATCCCTCCTGGCCACCTGTACCACCAATTTTCCCTTGGACATCCCAAAATTCAAAGGAAAAGTTGGTGAATATCTTGTTGCTCATGCCACCACTTTTCATTTATGGTGCTCTTCCAACTCACTGAATGAAGATTTAGTTCGGTTGAGGCTGTTCCAAAGAACATTGACGAGTACTACAACAAAATGGTACATTGAGTTTCCTTCTGCTACGTTTAGTATTTTTTGGGACTTGGCTAACGCATTCCTTAGCCACTTTTAGCTTCCTATCCAATATGATTTTAGAATGGACTTGTTATCTACCTTCCAGAAGAACAAGGCTACCCATATCTCGAATCACATCCAAGAATGGAGGAGGCAGAAAAGACTTATTAAAGCCACTGTTCCTCCCGAGTTCTTACTATAATGGTTCCTTAAATCACTATTTCCCTATATATCTAAGGATGTATCTACTTTAGGAGTGACGAGTGTGGAAGAAGCTATCCTCAGGGCCCAATAACTAGATATGATATATTCTCAGTCTGGGATCTTGTATGAGATTATCCCTGAGGCACCGAGGCCAACACACGATGTAGAGAAATCTAATCATGGACCCCATGCCGATGGTGTGGTTGGTTCCCTTGATTCTCCCATTGTAGAATCTTTGGCCAAATAGCTCCATCAGCTGTCCGTCAAACATTCTACGGTGGAGGCAGCAAAGGATACCCTCTCACCCCAAAATGAAAATGTTTTTACATAGACCTCTCAGAAGGGCAATCAACAGCCCGGTGGGAAAAAGAAGAGAGGAAAGAAAGGGGAGGGAAATCAAAACAAGTAGAAACCCGCAAACAATGCTAATGGGGCAAAGAAATAAAAGAAAAAGGTGAAATCAATATGTAAGTTGTTCCATGAAGATCACCTGACCCATCTTTGTCCCCTTATGGAACAGGCTCAGAAGCTGTTAAAAGCTCAACAACCGGCTATCCTGAAGGATCCGTTAACCCAAGGGAAGAATTCTACTTCAGCTTCAAATGTAGCAGGGGGCACTCCAAATGCCCCTGACCCCAATTATATCAACATGGTTCGATCTTCAACTTTGCTATAGACCAGGAGTAAGAGCTATGAAAAAGAGACCTGTGAGAAGGGTAAGTCTATAGGTGAAACTTCTAACCCTCTCACGATTGAGAAACCTGCCGAAACTATGCCCAAGATACTGAAAGGTGTCTTTAAGAAGACCTTGCATAATCCTAATGCTAGGGCTGCATCCAACTACTCCGTGGTTGAAGAATTAGCCCAAACACCTTGTGCAATGTCAGCTTTAGAGGTGTTACAGAGTTGTCCCGCTCAATGGGATGCAGTCTTAGTAGCCTTAGGCAGCATGGACTCATCAAGTCTCCTGGTGAAATTTCACTTGTATGATGTCAAAATTCGCCTACCTTACCATGTAGCCTTATCGATAGATGTCATCCATGGTGGAAACACCATTGGAAGGGTAGTTGTTGACAAGTGTGCTTCTACATGTGTTATGTCCTTGTCATGATAGAAAGCTCTTGGATCCCCAGAGCTAGTCCCATCAAACACCTTACTTACTGCTTTTGACGGAAGGTCATTCCGTCCACATGGTATCCTACTGGATTTTGAAATTAAGCTGGCAGGGAAAGCAGTGTCTGTTGAGGTAGAGGTGATTGATGCACCTTTGGACTATAATTTTCTCTTGGGAAGAAGCTTGACTTATGCCATGTCTGCTATTGCATCGGTCATCTTTTTAGTGGTAGTGTTTCCACATGAAGGGAAGTTGGTTACTATTGACCAACTCAATTTCACTTGAAAAGGCCGCATGGAGTCTAATGAGTCCACTGTGCCACTGTTTTATCAGGTTAAACCTGCTATAGAGAGCTTAGGGGATGGAATGTATGCATCATTGATGGGCACATTCGATCTTCTAGGTCCTATTAATTATATAGGTTCTACTAGTGTGGGAAAGTCCATTACTACGGTTGTTGATAGGACCGATCCTTGGGTTCTCCCTACCCACCATGAACCTGAAGTGCCCCTATCGGCAGTGGAAGTGGCTTACCAAGCTATCACACAAACCACTGTTGATCCCATTCCGGTTCCACTCTCAGTCTCAGAGGAATTGGAAGAAGTCTATTTTCCTGCTTGGGCAGAAAACTCTTTGCATTCAACTGATTTTTTAGATATGGTTTTACCTTTTGATGAAGCCATTCTGGAATCCATGTGTAGATGAGATAAGATCTATGAAGATCTTCACCATCGATCCTATTTTCTTCCAGAGCTAAGCAGGATAGAGAATCAAGAGTTTCATGTGAGATTGACAGATGATGTTGATATTCCCATTAATCCCTTACCCAAGGAAGGAATGTTTACTGAGGGGAATATGACAAATATTTCTGTTACCATCCCTATCAACATTTCTGTAAATCCTGATGTTGTGGAAAATAAACATATCGACGCAAACTGCTCTCCTGAGAAGATTGCCATCTATACCGCTGTAACAAACTTAAATAATAACAACAATATATATATATATATATATATATATATATATATATAT
>LPNX010940867.1:220770-264838 GCA_001517045.1 Pseudotsuga menziesii
CAAAGTGCACCAAAGTTCCTTTCTAATTTATATATATATCTGACACTCACTTTTAATCTATAATCATATCTATTTTATCATCAATTTATATTATTATGGCTTATTTAATATTCCAAGTATTTTGGTAATATTATTTGTGTAAGTGAATAATTATTCGCTTCAAGTGGTATCAGAGCCAGGTTACTATTCAAGCTTCTAGGGCTTCCCTAAAAAATAGGACCCAAGTCAAGGAACGCTCCAAAAGTATTTGGATTATGTACACATCCTGATGTATGTGACTATAGTGGGAATATCCGTGTATGTACACGGTTATTGGGGAAAAAGCCGTGTATACCACTTTTCTTATGTTTTTAGGGATGGTTAAGGATACATCAAAAGACAAAAAGTGGTCCGTGCTATCTCAAGGAATATGGAAGGCCAGGAGTCATATGAGTCGGATCTAAGCCAAGGAACACTCCAAAAGTATTTGGATTATGTACACATCCCGATGTACGCGACTATAGTGGGAATATCCACGTATGTACGTGGTTATCGGGGAAAAAGCCGCGTATACCACTTTTCTTATGTTTTTAGGGATGGTCAAGGATACATCAAAAGACAAAAAGTGGTCTATGTGATCTCAAGGCATATGGAAGGCCAGGAGTCATATGAGTCGGATCCAAGTCAAGGAACGCTCCAAAATTATTTGGATTATGTACACATCCTGATGTATGCGACTATAGTGGTCCATAGGGGCTAATGAGTCTGCAGCGAGACAAGGGAAGGCCATACAATGTGTGATTCACCTAGTGTGGTGAAATCCACTATAACAACATCCTTTCATGGATGGTATCCAAAGTACCTTTCTAATATATATATATATCTGACACTCACTTTGTAATCTATAATCATATCTATTCTATCATCAATTTATATTATTATGGATTATTTAATATTCCAAGTATTTTGGTAATATTATTTGTGTAAGCAAATAATTATTCGCTTCAAGTGGTATCAGAGCCAAGTTACTATTCAAGCTTCTAGGGCTTCCCTAAAAAGTAGTATCCAAGTCAAGGAACGCTCCAAAAGTATTTGGATTATGTTCACATCCCGATGTATGTGACTATAGTGGGAATATCCACGTATGTACGCGGTTATCAGGGAAAAAGCCGCGTATACCACTTTTCCTATGTTTTTAGGGATGGTCAAGGATACATCAAAAGAAAAAAGGTGGTCCGTGCGATCTCAAGGCATATGGAAGGTCAGGAGTCATATGAGTCGGATCCAAGTCAAGGAACGCTCCAAAAGTATTTGGATTATGTACACATCCCGATGTACGCGACTATAGTTGGAATATCCGCGTATGTACATGGTTATTGGGGAAAAAGCCACGTATACCACTTTTCTTATGTTTTTAGGGATGGTCAAGGATACATCAAAAGACAAAAAGTGGTCCATAGGGGCTAATGAGTCTGTAGCGGGATAGGGGAAGGCCATACAATGTGTGATTCACCTAGTGTGGTGAAATACGTTATAAAAGCATCCTATCATGGACGGTATCCAAAGTGCCTTTGTAATTTATATATATATCTGACACTCACTTTGTAATCTATAATCATTGTTGGGCAATAGGGCAGACCCGGGTTTAATCCTTTAGTGTCGCACCAACAAAAGACCCACAGTGTTGGCCCTTTCGGCAACAACTTGCGCACAGGTTGCAGTCTCACCCGAAACAGCTATGGGGTGCCGCAGAATCAGGTTTCTGCAAGCTGAGAGGGGGATTACTGTACCTTATCCTTTTAATAACCTTATTAGTCAATAATTATAAAGTTTCACCATTCATTCACATACAACTTCGCAGATAAATAAACAGTCGTGACTTTCTCAACCCACTACGGGGACTTCACAGCGAAGTAAATACTAGCAGCGATCTAACTTATCAGATGTATACAATTAGTAATGCATAAAAGACAATAGAAACAGAACAGCATAAGAAACCACAACACCAGATATAACGTGGTTCACCCCCAGTGTAGGGGCTACGTCTACAAACTGTGTTCTATTCAACTTGCTACAAAACCACAGTTTGATCTGTGCACTCAGCTGCAGATCCTTTCAGTCCTTAAAAGGCCGCGCACACAGCAGTAGGCCCCTGCGCACACAGCTGCAGGTCTTTCCTCAATCTTCTTTACAAAAACCCTCTGCGCACATAGCTGCAGAGTTCGTCCACGCACACAGCTGGGACTTAACCTTTCTTCTCAAAATCAACCTTAGCTTCACCTTAATATTTCTTACATCATAAAACCTAACCTCTTTCTTATTTAAAAAAATACCTATTTATACATCGCGCTATTACAAAACCATGGCTTCAAACCATGGGCACCCAAAAACCCTAAACCCTGGATTTAAACCACGGGTTTATTACAAAAAGGGGTTTTGACTTACCCTAACACCCCTAAGACTATTTTGACCCATAACTCCACTTACCAA
The DNA here is from genome assembly GCA_001517045.1 of Pseudotsuga menziesii. Lineage (NCBI taxonomy): Eukaryota > Viridiplantae > Streptophyta > Pinopsida > Pinales > Pinaceae > Pseudotsuga > Pseudotsuga menziesii. The sequence goes on from LPNX010940867.1 coordinate 223,240, forward strand.
CAGCCACAAAGTTACCAAAACTAATAATCCTTAGGGTACACGCCCCAACAGGCCCCTAAGACTCACCAGTGGCTCGTCCCGGGACACTCTGCGAGGACTCTGGTGGGAGAATCTTCTGTGCAAGGATCTGGAAGCGACTGGTGAGACTGTGTAGTATATCATCAGCGGCTTTCTCCTTTTCCACCAATTCCTGTAATACTGAAGATGAGTCTGTGTCAACCCTTTCCTGCGCAAAAGTGTCGTAGGTCTTCAAAAGTTTGAGCTGGCTTTCCGCAGTATTGCTCAATTCTAATGCTTCATCAACCAGGGGCTGTAACGCATTCTCCAGCAGCGTTAACTTCATCCTGCAGGACTCTATTTCTTGCTGAAGTTCCTTGCTGCGCTTCACTTTAGCCATCTTCTACATAGGTGGCAGCGTCTTGAATTCTGTTCTGACTGCATCTAATTCATCCTGGTGCAACTTGATGGTTTCCTGGATATTACCTACATCTGGATGGTCTTGTAGGTTTGCCCATGCTTCTATGCTGTCTTCCATTAGTTTTGCGACGCTGGCCACATTATCTGATATTTTTGCTGCTGAAGCCTTGATGTCCTGCTGGCGCTGTTCTCGGACCTCTGGTGGAGTCTCAGGAGGAATGCCCAGTTGAAGTTCTGCAATCTGGTTCTGGTGTTCTATTTTCATCCTTTCAACCTCACTGCGGGACTGCTGGGCATAGTCTCTCAGCTTAGCGATTCTCTGCTCTGGTTCCTCTACTCCCTGTATGTCGGAGTTAGAAAGACTCCGACATGCCTCGTCCAATGCTCGCATCAACGTAGTTGTTGTGTGTTCAGCCTCTTTCTTCTGTTGTGCAATTTCTTCTAGGCGTGCTGCAAAGGTTTTGTTTTGTTTGATGGTGTCTTCCAATTGGATTTGGGACAATTGGGTTCGGGCATGGATCTCCTTTGTAATTGCGAGCTGGCAGAGGTGCAACTCTGACATAGACATCTTTGTATAATCAAGCCCCGTGGTTATATCCATCTGAGGTCGGGAATCCGTGTCAGGCTGTATCAGAGTTGCGCTTGATACCTGTCCCTGGTGATCTCTGGGTGGCCATTGCCTAATATCCTACTGTGTGGGTGCTCTAGTGCTACTTGTCACAGTACTGTGCGCTGACTTTGCTGCTAGCTCTTTTAGCTCCGATACCCTGTTTGCGATACCTGAGAGCCCGGCAAGATGCAGTTCTGCAAACTCTGACCATTTTTTAGTAAGCGCTGTCGTAGACTGTTCTAGAGCTTGCTCCAGCGCATCCAGCGTGACAGTGGCTTCTTCCTCAATATCTTTGTCCTTCGACGCTTTTGCCTTTTTGCGGGATTGCGGCTTGGTTAACTCGGCTACTTCTGGTGACTTGCGCTTCGTTGGTGGGTTAGGATCTGATATGGTCTTGAACGACTCCTCATCCTGTTCATCCTGTCCGCCGTCTCCACCCTAGCCATTGTCATCCATCTGCGAATCACTTAGGTCTTCGCTATCTTCCAATGGGATTTGCTACTGCACCTGACTAGTACCTGCGCCAATATTGGTAGCTGGGGGAACCAGAATAGAGGGTTTTTTCCCTAAATTTTTCAGCCATTTGGCTGGCTAGTGCTGAACTATCTGCCTGATATCTGGTTCGGTGACTACATATGGTAATTTGAAGCATTTCTGTTGTGGATCTGCACGAGCTTGAATGAAAACATGATGCATATCGGCACTAAAGTGCGCGACGCCCTCATATTGAGAGAACACTTCATTGGTAAGTCGAGGTGTTCGCACAATCTCATAGTGAATACTCATAGCATAGAAGATGAACACAGTGTTCATCATCTACTGAGCTTCCTTATCTAAGGATATCCATAGGGAGGCATACCTCACTGCCCCTGGCATGCCGGGGTTTAATTCTACAAACTGGGCTTCAGTGGGTTCTTTCCACCCAACTAATGCAATAAGGATTAAAATCTAGGAATAATGAAAAGGTATACCTTTTTCTTGCGCATCATGGGCATCCTCCAGAAACTCCTTCGTAAGATATTTGGCCCAATTATAAGTATACCCCTCAGGGTAGTTCATAGCAATCCAGATAACCGGAGCAGGTACTTTAGTTGGCCTGCATTTCTGTATGAGTTTGCAGGCTAAGAGTTTAGCTGCAAATCGAATGGGCTGCTCCTGAATCATGGAAGTATGATACCCCCGTTTTCCTTTTGTCAGGCTAAACCACTCTTTCATGGTTTGCGCGAGCTTTGTATCGTCATGTTTGGATGGAAATTCAGTTCCTGGATCAGGTCTTGCCATGGGTAAACCTGTGATCTTATGGATGAGGGCGGTGTCAATAGGAATTTTCTGGTCCCCTATCCATAAATAGCCGTCATGCACCAGCGCCAGTAATTGCTTGGCTGCTACAGTCACATGTATGCCACGACCGAAATGGGGAATGTCAAGTATCTTGAGTAGGCCAGCTTTGTCCAGGCCCATAGCCCATGGCTGCACTTCCAGTAGTGTGACCTTATGATCCGGGTACTTGACGCGGTGCAAGTATTTTGCTGGTTCAAACTATGGAAACTTGCCATGGTCATTGGTGTCGTGATCGCTGTACTTAAGCCGATCAATCTTCCCTCTCATACTTCCTATCAACTGCACTCCCTGTGGCAACGAGGGTGTGGCTAATGTAACTTTCTTTGTCCGATGGGGTAACATGGTACCTGGGCGAATAGGTGGTAGATATGGTGGCCGTGGTGGTGGAATATTCTCCCTTCCCCCGACCGGGGCCTGTGCAGAACCAGGGGGCTCCATAGGATGAGCTGCTGGTGTTTGCCCTGTTTGCCGCTGCCGGTCTTGGTTGCGCTTGGTGCAAACTTCAGTTCTAGACTTTTTCCTGGCAGACCGTGTCTGCATCAGCCATGGTGGTGCTAGGGAAGTGTCTTCACAGTGAGCTAGGGCAGGCGGCCGATTAGAGCAGGTGATTAGACCCTCTTGCTCAAATTATCTGACTAAAGCATCAATCTCGCGTTCGGTGGTCATGGGTTCACTCAGAAATCTTGAAGAAATGCAGGATGCAATTTTCCCTAACTTAGGCATCTTCATATACACGCCATCAATCAAATCGGGCAGGACAGTGCATTGAAGGCACCAAGTCTGACGAAAATCTTGTCCATGTGGAGCGCGATTGCCGGTACTGGTCTTAGTACAGTCATTTAAAGCGATTAAAATTCTGCCGCCGCCAACTTGGCTGCTTCCCAACGGTCGGATTTTGAGCCTCGCTGTGTTTTTGGGCCTTGGCAAAATCATGGTTGAAGCTTCAGGGCAATAAGCAACCTCGGCACAATAGTGCCGTTCGACCCGACCTGGTAATATCTGCGACAGGACTATTAGGTTTGAGGGACTGGTGTCTTGGCTCTGCCCCTTGGTTTGGTATTCAATTCCTGGGTGATCGTCATTTGCTTTGTCGTGTTTTGATAAGAAAGCTATATCTAAAACAGGACCACTTTTGTTAATAGAAAATGTGATCAAAAAGCTATCAACAAGATCATCCCTACTTACAGTACCGTGGCGGAGCTCAACCTCCATATGCCCATTTTTCACTATAGGGTCCAAGATATGCACGAACTTATGCACCCACTCCTTGCGAGGTGTGTTTTCCCTTGCTGTATAGTTCTACCTCAAATGTCCCTGAGGACTATTCGGCCCCTCAAACTTACTTCGCACCTCTTGAGCTTGGATTATGAATCTGGGGCGCAGGAATTTCTGGTAGGTTCCCCGACTGGGGTGAAACTTTGTAGGATCGGTCCCCCATGCTGCTGTAGCTTCTACTGCTATTTCCAGACTCTGGGTGTTTTGTGACTGAGGTACTCGTTCGGAAATAGGTGCAATAAATTCTCCAGGGTCTGTCATCCCAACATATGCAGGAAACTCTCTAGGCTGTGCACTAAGGCATCTAAGATACTGAGTGATCTGCGCGCATCTATGGCCATGTAGCTCGTACAATTGATTCTACCAATTCTATAGACCATCGTCTGAATCAGACATGCAGGAGCTATCACATTGCCAATCCATTACACCATCATCATTAGGCTCGACATAATCTGCATCCTTGGCTGTGATGTTGTAGATGTGGTCTAAAGTATCCTGCTCCCCTTCATCTCTGAGTGGTTCTGTATATCTTTCTCCTTGGGATGGGTCGAGGGGTATAATAACGCGCAGACCATTTCCTTCGAAGGTCATCTGTCTCCTCTTAAGGTTGATGATTGCAGCATTGGCCATGGCCCACTCAATTCCCAACAGGGCTAGATAAGGGTTTCTATCATCAATGATCTCAATAACTTCAAAATCTGCTAGAGTATTGACCCCATTGATGTCGATTGGAACACTAAGAAGTCTCCCTAGCAGTACAATCCTTTGCTGATTAGCTAGTCACAGTTGTATAGGTGACCAAACCAGGGAAGGCTTTCCCATTTGGCCCTAGGTCTGCTTGGGTAGGACATTAACATCTGATCCAAGATCCAAAATGACATCAGCCATATCATATTCTCCTATCTGAACGTTCAATCTCATTTCCCTTCCCGTTCTTCGGACACAAATAACAGTTTTCTCCTGATCAATTCCTCTCTGAGGGTCTGTGATAGCAAGAACTTTTTGCAGCTCTTTTAGAGCATTCTGATTCCGCAAGAGTTTCATACAGCTCTGCAAGAAAGAGGATAGTGTACTTACTTTATCCGTCTAAGCCTCTTGTGGCTGCGAAGCCTGCTGAGGTTTCCATGTAGGTACTTCTACGGCGCCAGGGTCAACAATATCGCACTGGGCCTCCTGGACTGGTGCTTGGTCCTTCACAGGGTCAAGGGCTGAGACTTTCTCAGAGGCCTTACATGCGCACACCGCGACAAGTTGCTTTGGCGAGTCTTGAATATGTGTCATAGCGCCACTCTGGGTGACCACATTGATGGCTGGGGCAGGTCTTTGCTCAACGGAAATCAACTGAATATTTGGGGTAGGGCCATGGTTGTTTTCCTGAATCTTTGCGAGGAGCTGGGGGCACTGTTCAATCACGTGGTCCACTGCGTGGCAATACCAACAGGTCGTAGTGGGGTTCCGACAGTCGCGATCCAAGTGACCAACTTGGTTACAATTGTAACACACAACCTGGCCTCTACCTCTTCCGGTCATCCCAACACGGCCGTGACCGCCAAAAGCACCTCTTCCGAAGGCGCCGCCATGGTAACCATAGCCATCATTATTCTGGGCTTCATTGTAGACTCGGTAGGCATCAGAGGTGCGCTCTCGCATAAGGTCGTAGCTACGACACTCTACTTCATTATGCCTTACGGACTTACAGAACTGGCAGTAGGGGTTTTTGGGAACTTGAACATATCTCTGAAGAAGATGGCAGTGCTCAGGGTGATGCTGGCCTGATGTTCGGCAATTCTCACAATATAGAACACTAGCATTAAATTGGTTGGGCGTGCCTGTATTTAGGTATGTTCTGACCACGGGGCACTGGTCCCTATCGTGACCCTCAGACCGACATTGCGTACACCAGACCTCCTCTCGACTGGTTTTAGATTTCTTCATGTCGTGAAGCTCCAGGGCCATCGTTTCCAGCTGCGCTTGGATTTGAGCAATACCAGAATCGTCTCCGACGGGGGCGGTCTCTAGGTTCATTGCAATTTCTAGAGCCTCTTGCTGGTCAGCAACCTTTTGTTGCATGAGCAGAGTTCTGATATGGGGCAATAACACTGCGATAAACCATTCCTTATGCTATGCAATACTAATGGTGAAGCTGACTTGGTCTAATAGAACTTTGAATCTCTGGTCAAAGTCCCACACGGATTCGCCGCACCGCTGTTGAATCTCTTTGAGTTCAGTGATGCTCTACGATTATGATTTTGATTTCTTAAATTCCTTAATGATGGCGGCCTTGATTTCATCCAAAGTGGGGTGCTGATTACTGGAGAATTTCATGAACCAGGTCAAAGCCCGGTCACGAAAGGAAGTAATGAGCTGCACAGTTCTCACATCCAGGTCGGTAATACTCTTTGCGTTCCAGACGACCTCACATAAAAACCAGAACTGTTCTAGATCTTCTGATCCCGTTCCTTTGAAGATGGGCAGCTTAATGTCATCAGCTAGGTGGGCCATGGTGGTTCTGGGAGGGTTGGGAGGGGGAGAGGACGTTGATGGGGGGGGATTTACGGGGGCAGATTGACCTGTGGCCGAAATAATTGGACTTGGTTTCCTGTCACACTGCGACCGAACTTTAGGGGTAACAAAGCGACGCGGGGGGGTGACAGGAGGGTTTCCTTCAGGGTCTGGCTATGGAGGGTTTACAGGGGGAAGTACGATGGTCTGGCCTGAGGAGTAGGACTCAAAATCTCTTTTGTACCTTTGCTCACTTCACGGCAACCCACTTTGCGCGTCGAAAATATTCTCACTTGCAAACATATGTTAGTACTACTAAACTAACAGTCTGATTCAAATAATAATATACCCTTTTCAACCAATAGTATTTTAATCTTCAAGCTTAAGGAATTTAAAAAACTTACCACGGGGGCCTTTGAAAAACTGTCGTTCAACTTCGCTGAAAGAAGTGCTTGTGTCAATGGCAAACTCTGTCACGAAGGCTTCCAACGTTCGTGTCGTCCAGAAATTGACAGCGCGGGATACCTCGTTGTTCATGTGTTGCACAAGATTGACCCTTGCGGGGGTCCACACAGGAATCCGTCGAGCTTGAAAGTTCATCCTCCTCTCTGTTAACCTAGACAACCACTGGTGCAACTCTATGTGGAAACTACCAAAGAAAATTTCATAATCATCACAAAAAACATTCCTTTGTAAAAAGTCACTTGCGCTTCGATGCGGATTTGTATTCTCTTGCTGCGCGAATTTCAGACAAGTCTCAGCAAACCAATCACTGATTTCCTTCACAGAGGGCCTCCAGAACATAGCCCCTGAGGTACAATGTAAACCCCTCTTGAGCAGGTACTGAGTTCAACCGGTAACGAAACCAATTTGTTGGGCAATAGGGCAGACCCGAGTTTAATCCTTTAGTGTCGCACCAACAAAAGACCCACAGTGTTGGCCCTTTCGGCAACAACCTACGCACAGGTTGCAGTCTCACCCGAAACAGCTATGGGGTGCCGCAGAATCAGGTTTCTGCAAGCCAAGAGGGGGATTACTGTACCTTAGCCTTTTAATAACCTTATTAGTCAATAATTATAAAGTTTCACCCTTCATTCACATACAACTTCGCAGATAAATAAACAGTCGTGACTTGCTCAACCCACTACGGGGAATTCATAGCAAAGTAAATACTAGTAGCGATCTAACTTATTAGATGTATACAATTAGTAATGCATAAAAGAAAACATAAACAGAACAACATAAGAAACCACAACACCAGATATAACATGGTTCACCCCCAGTGTAGGGGCTACGTCCACAAACTGTGTTCTATTCAACTTGCTACAAAACCACAGTTTAATCTGCGCACTCAGCTGCAGATCCTTTCAGTCCTTAAAAGGCCGCGCACACAGCAGCAGGCCCCTGCGCACACAGCTACAGGTCTTTCCTCAATCTTCTTTACAAAAACCCTCTGCGCACACAGCTGCAGAGGTCGTCCGCGCACACAGCTGCAGAGGTTGTCCACGCACACAGCTGGGACTTAACCTTTCTTCTCAAAATCAACCTTAGCTTCGCCTTAATCTTTCTTACATCATAAAACCTAACCTCTTTCTTATTTACAAAAATACCTATTTATACATCGCGCTATTACAAAACCATGGCTTCAAACCATGGGCACCCAAAAACCCTAAACCCTGGATTTAAACCACGGGTTTATTACAAAAATGGGTTTTGACTTACCCTGACACCCCTAAGACTATTTTGACCCATAACTCCACTTACCAATAGCCACGAAGTTACCAAAACTAATAATCCTTAGGTTACGTGCCCCAACAATCATATCTATTCTATCATCAATTTATATTATTATGGCTTATTTAATATTCCAAGTATTTTGGTAATATTATTTGTGTAAACGAATAATTATTCGCTTCAAGTGGTATCAGAGCCAGGTTACTATTCAAGATTCTAGGGCTTCCCTAAAAAATAGGACCTTGTCCTTAAAAAACAAAAGGTAAAAGTAACCCCCCCTTCTAAGAAAGTAAAACAAAAAAAGGGGTAAAAGTGAAACCACACATGGTTTCTTAATAAGTGGGTTTGGGTTTGAATATAAAAAGTGCATAGTAATAACTACAAAGAAGTAAGTGGGATTTGAACCTAGGTGGGGAAGGTAACACTTATTCCTCCCAACCACCCAATCTACTTGCATTTTCCAAAAGTATTGGAAAAAACTAAAAGTCAAGGACTAGAATTTGGAAGGTTATATATTATTTTATATAACTTAAGTTTAAAAATAATAATAATAATAATTATTATTATTTTATTAAAAAAAAATTATCTGTGGAAAAAAGAAAGGTTATTTGACCTAACAAGAAATAGTCGAAGAAAGTTTTTTCCAAAAGAGACATATTGAGAATTATTAAAGCTTTTGTATCTACACTTCTAGAAGAAATGAAGACAAAAGTGAAGTAGAAACATAGTCACAAACAATGGCTACTACATATTCGGAAATGAAGGCACAACTACAAACAACAGTGGACAAGTTAGACAATACAAGGTGATAAATAAAAGTCTACAAGCCGAGGTTGAGACGAAAAAGTGGTTGAAAGAGTGGAAAGACGATGAGAATCACCGCTTATGGAATCGGAATCGATAGCTAGAATGAACCATAAGAGATAACAAGAAAATGTTATCTGATTAGGATAAAGAAATATCATGTTTAAAAAATCATAACCAAAACCTAGAAGACCAGATCAAAAAGTCAAAAAATGACAACAAATCACCATATGGATGTGATAATGAATTAGAAGAAGAAATAAAGCATCTAAACAAACTCATCATGGAAAAAGATGCTGAATTGGCGCAAGTCCGGATGCGGTTAGAAAATCGAGGAGTAGAGTTACATATTCATAAATAGCAAAAAGAAAAACTCCAGCAGTAGTATGACGACAGTAAGAAGACACATAAGTTAGAACTGACAAAAGTCAACAAGATTTTATCAAGCCATTTTGAAGAAATTTTTAGATTAGGTAATCATAACAAGAATCTAGTCACAAAAATTAAGAAGTTGAAAAGTAGTCGGAAGACAGAACAATCTTCGGAAGAAATTGAAGGAAAACTTCTAGACAAACAGGAAGAAAATCATTGTATCAGAAGGCATAATGAAGATCTTAATGAACAAATTAAGAAGTCTAAAGATGACAGAAAATCACATGTAGAAGTGATTAAGAAGTTTCAAAATGATAACATGCAGTTAGAAAACAAGTTGGAAAAGATACAGAACGAAGCCTTAAAAACTCAAGAGATGAAAACACAACTTTCTACTCAGATCAATGCTAAAAAAATGACACTCGTAAAAGACAATGACATTGTGAAAATTTTATATCGACACCCATAAAAACAGATATTCTAAAAAGTGGGAAATGTCAAAAGATAACGGTACCAATGTGATCAAATATCCTAACGATAGATCAATATGGAATGCCAACAGTCCACAACAAATCAATTTGGGATGGATTGATTCATCCACATATCGGAAGTTGTGCTCAACTCTCAGTAGTTCATATTGACACGTTTCGTCAGCTATGACACCACAAAAGATGATGCATAAACATTATAAGGCTTTGAGGACAAAGCCTTTCTAAGGGAGTGGCAATGTAACAAAATTAAATAATAACAACAATATATATATATATATATATATATATATATATATATCAATATGAATTATTAATATTAATACATATTGATATTCATAATTAATAATTAATAAATATTTATTAGTCAACTATTCTAAAATGACGCATCCTTTCATGGATGGTATCCAAAGTGCCTTTCCAATTTATATATATACAGCACTCACTTTGTAATCTATCATCAATTTATATATTATTATGACTTATTTAATATTCCAAGTATTTTGGTAATATTATTTGTGTAAGCGAATAATTATTCGCTTCAACCGCCTTGTTTAAGGAATTCCGTGACGTTTTTTCCTGGTCATATGAGGAGACGCCAGGCATTGATCCATCTATAGTCGAGCATGAGTTCCAAACATACCCTGATGCTAAACTTATTCGACAAAAGTTGAGACCTGTTAACTTGCGTAAAGAGGCAACAGTGAAGGCTGAAGTAGAAAAACTGTTGAAAGCCGGTTTTATTTATCCCATAGCTTTGACGGAATGGGTATCCAACCCTATTCTTGTTGATAAGAAGCAAGGGACCATACACGTCTGTTATCTCCCAAAATAAAATATTTTTTTTTTGATAGTATGAATAATTTAAATGATGCAATGAAGGATATGAAGATCACTAACAGTTTTGAAGACCTCTATTTTTTATGAAAATTTCACAAAGTTGTGGCTTCGGTGGCTTGGGTGAGGATCAAAACATCTCAATAGCCACCAGAAGATGGAAGATAAATAGCAGGTGGAAGAGCCCTTCGGTAGTTAGGCATATTGCTAAACTTTTTACTGCCATCAGAACACTTTTTAATAGTGATCGGAGCTTGAAAATATAAAGGATCGGTGAGTTATTCCACTATGGCACCGAAATGACGGAAGAATTATAGACTATGACTTCTACGAGAAGAGGACATCATTGGCGATTGGAAGGACTAAAGTCAAATTGTCAGAGAGTTTAGAACCAAGCAACCCTGTGGAAATCAAAATTTTTAAAGACTACACATCGATGAGACAAAGCTAAAGGTTTCTGCAGTGTCGACGTCAGAACTTTAAAATACTAACGATCGGTGAGCTAGTTCCCTAGGGAGCCGCAATGGTGGGAAACAAATTGACTACGGCTTCTGATTGATGACAATAGATGAACACATTGGTGATCGGAGGGTCTAAAGACTAACCGTCGGTGAATTATTCCTCTAAGGATCCGAAATGGAGGGAAACCAAATGGCTATAGGTTTCACCACAACATAAAACATCGGCGATCAAAGGGAATGAAAATTTCAGCATTGGAGGTGCTAAAGACTAGCCAGCGACAAAATATTTCACTACGGAGCCGCAACTGTGGAAGGATGAAAGACTACGCCTTCTCATCGATGACAAGGAACTTTCCAATAAGCACAACAATAGATGAAATCTTCGGTGATCGGAAGAACTGAATACTACGTAGTGGAGGGACAAGGCCGAAAGGTTTCGAAATGTCGGTGATGTGAAGAACTAAATACCGTCGAAGTCAAGAAGCAGAAATCGGAACTTGAAAACACTAACCGGTGGCGAATTAGTCCACTAAGTAGCTACAATGGTAGAAGAAAAATAAACTATGGGGTCCACGATCAGATGAAACTTCGGTGTCAGAACTTGAAATCACTAGCCGTCGGTAAGATAATGAAATGGGGAGCCGCAACGGTGAAAGAAAAATAGACTAAGGTTCCTGATAGATGAAAAAGTTTACAACACTCTGATAAGCATGACAATAAAGGATCATTGGCAATCAAAAGGCATACAGACTACGGATTGGCGAGTTTTCAATGAAACATCTCCACATTGTCGGCGGCATAGAGGACTAATGCCCCGATTCCATTGCAAATCAACTTCCGGCAGCAATACTATGAAACTTAGTTCGTTTCACCTCCGCAACTGCGGCAATAATGAGACTTGGGGTGCCGATGGAACATAGGAAAAATCCTCCAATCAGCGACCATGGTGGTAAACTACGGAGAAACAGAGACTTGGAGCACCGAAACTGCAGAAAAATAGAGACTTGGAGTGCTGAATCTGTGGCGATAAGATAAAGAAAAATCCAGTAGATTAAATGAGGAAAATCACTTCAGTTAAAACTTCAATACACAGGCTGTTGGTAGCAATTCCACAATGAACCAACAGTGGTGGTTATCAGGTACTACTTCAGTCATTAAAAGACCGCTCAGTGAACTAGATCTTCACAGTAAATAAACAAACACTCAGCAAGGGTTTGAAGCCCTAATCTGGAAAAACTATTACTTCTAATTATTTTTGTGTAAAATAGATATGATTTTCAGGATATGTAAATTTTGTAAAAGGTTATAAAGCCTGTGATTATTTGATTAATAAAGGTTCTACTGTGGGGATTTATGAGCCTGTTCCATTATCAAGCGTCTCATCTGGTTTACTCTAAGTATAAGCTCTTTTGTTGTGATTTGTTCAGCCATCTCTTTCTTTACTGTGTTTATTGCCTGAATGTACATTTAGGTAATTTTTATATTTATTAAAGGGCCGATAGCTGTCATCCTATTGGTTATTTAGTGATATTTGATTTATAAACACCATCCTCAGCAGGATTTAGCCATTTATATGCATGTGTTATGTGTGTAAGTCTGCCATCTTGGTGAGTTCTCCATCCCTGCAACTTTTTGTCAAATTACTGAACAAGTTGTAACTAAAATCCTTGTGATTGAATGAGCTTCATGCATGTCTTGAGAGTGAGAGGTTATATAGGTTGTCCGTCTTGATCCAATTCACAAAAAACCTAAAAATAGTTTAATTTACCAGACATCCTCAAGCTACAACCTACAGGAGTTTCCTAGAGTGATAACAGTGTCTATACTGATTTCAGAGATTTAAACAAAGCCTGTCCTAAGGATAACTATCCCATGCCATTTATAGAATAAATTATTGATGCTTGCGCAGGAAGTGAAGTTTTTTCGTTTATGGATGGTTTCTTCTAATATAATCAAATTCAAATAAAACCAGAAGACCAACATAAAACTTCTTTCATTTGTCCTTGGGGTACCTTCGCATACAAAAAAATTCCCTTTGGATTGAAAAATGCTGGGGCAACCTTTCAGCGAGCAATGAATTTTTCCTTTCATGATATTAAAGCCATTGTCGAACCCTACCTTAATGATCTACCTACACATTCTCATAAGAGGATTGACCATACAGATCACCTACATTTGATATTTGAACAATGTAGATAATATAAAATCCGCTTGAATCCCCACAAGTGTGTGTTCTGTGTCAAGTTGTGGAGACTACTCGGATTCATTGTTTCTAATAGAGGCATTCAGGTGGATTCGTTAAAAGTTGAGGCCATTGTAAATCTGCCTCCTCCTCGTTCCATTAGGAAACTTCAGAGCCTGCAGGGAAAGTCCAATTTTCTTCAATGTTTCATTGTAAACTATGCCAAGATTACTAAGGGTTTCATGCGCCTATTAAAACAGGACACCCAATTTGTATGGGATGAAATTGTACAACTCGCATTTCAGGCATTGAAAAAAGCTTTGTTGTCGCCACCATTATTGCGTCCTCTAGATTAATCTAGGGATTTTATATTGTATCTGGCAGCGTCTGAGTCAACCATAGGGGTATTCCTAGTCCAGGAGGATGATAAGATCCAAGAGCATGTCATTTACTATCTTAGCCGTGCTTTAGCTGGACCTGAAATGAGGTACTCCCACGTCGAGAAGTTGGCCTTAGCAGCTGTTTATTCTATTCAAAGGTTATGTCACTACATCTTACTAAGGACTACAACGCTAGTGGCAGATGTCAATCCTTTTAAATATGTTTTGTCCCAATGGATAGTTGGAGGCAAATTAAACAAATGGATAGTCATTCTCCAAGAGTTTGACTTGGATTTTTAGTCCGCTAAATCCAAAAAATCCTTCGTTTTTGCTGAGCTTATTGCAGAATTTCCTGTAGATGAAGATGTAGCTATTGAAGAAGACTCATTCCTAGATGAGCACATATTTTTTATTTCCACCTCTGATCCCTGGTATGGAGATATACTTATCTATCTCTAGAATTTGAATTATCCTGTAGCGTTCTCGCGGGAAGAACGACGTAAACTACGCCCACATGCCAAGAACTACCTCATCATAGGAGAAACTTTATACCATAGGGGGGTAGATTTTGTTTTGCGTCGATGTCTTACCCATGAGGAAGCGGATATTTTCCTAAATGATGCCCATAGTGGACCATGTGGGGGTCATTTATCTGGGTTAGAAACAACCCAGAAGATATTACATTTTGGTTATTTTTGGCCCACGATCTTTAAGGATTGTGTGGAATCCGTGAAGCACTTGGCATCCTTGTCAAATTCACACTAGAAATATGCGGTCACATCTCGCTCCGTTATTTCCCGTTATCTCAGTGGGCCCCTTCATGAAGTGGGGGATTGATTACATGACATGTAACCCAGCCTCAGTTGGGGGGCACAAATATATCATTGTCGTTGTGGACTATTTTACAAAATGGGCAGAGGAAATTCCCACCCTTAGAGATGATGGGGAAACTATAGCTTTCTTTGTGTTCAATCAAATTATAGCATGATTCAGTATACCCAAGGTGATTGTCACTGACCATGGCAGTCATTTTCAAAATAACATGATGACGAAACTGACCACTATGCTAGGATTTAGATAAGAATATTTATCCTTGTTCTATCCTTAAGCCAATGGTCAAGTCGAAGCTGTTAATAAAACTTTGAAAAATATCCTCAAACGTACTATTAATGCAACCCGTTCAAACTGGCATATCATGATGTACCCTGCTCTTTGGGCATATCAAACCAATGTAAAAATTGCTACGGGTTTCTCTCCCTTCCAACTCATCCATGGAATGGAAGCTATTACCCCGATTGAATGTGAGATCCCGTGTTTAAAAATTGTTATTCATGTGTTACCAGATACGAGTGAGCTTGAATAATGTCTATTACATTTAGAACACCTTAATGAACATTGTAGAGATGTGCTGACAACAAACCAAGCTCATAAAAGTAGGTTCAAAAGGAAATATGATACATCGGTCAAGCCTCGAATTTTCTCTAAGGGGGAACTCGTTTTGCTCTGGGACCAAGACATGGAACCCCTAGGGGAAGGAAAGTTCAGGTCTATGTGGTTAGTACCTTATATCACGTCAGAAGTGTTAAAGAAAGGTGCATATGAATTGATATATTTCGATGGGAACAAGCTGGTTGAGCCTAGAAATGGGATTTACTTGAAAAAGTACTATGCTTAGGCTTAACACTTTTTTCTTGTATTTTACTGTATGTATTTTTATTTACACTAGTTCATTGGTTTATGTTTTTTATACATTTTTCTAGTTGTTTCAAATGTCTTCCAAGAGGTTCATAGGTTTCACTGATGGTGTCAGTCACCACACTTGTAATCTAGCTTCAGTTGCATGGGTCATTTATTCACCCTCAGGATAGCTAGTTGCCTCAAGAGGCTCTTGCTTAGGTCCTGCTTCTAATAATGTCGCTGAATATAGGGCTGTCATTGAGCTTCTATGGGATGCTTTTTCATGTGGTATCTCTCAGCTGGAAGTTTGACTGGACTCTCAACTGGTGGTTTCCCAGCTCAATCGGGCTTACCAGGTGCGGAACCCTATTCTATTACGTTAGTTTATACAAGTTAGTTTATTGGAAAGAAATTTTGAGTTCATTACATTCAATCATATTCCAAGGAATCAAAATTCATTAACTGATGCATACGCTAATTACATCTTGGATTGGCATTTAACACATTTTTCATAAAAATATACATAAAACATATAAAAAAATTTGTAAATAAACCGACAGAAAATATATATATATGTGAATATCTATTCATATAGATAGGTTGAGTCTCTGATCCTTAGATCCAGTCATAACTATATAATATACAAAAAATATACAAAATATGGATCAAAATCCATCAAAATCTCCTAGATCTAAGCTGGACCACCCTGGTCCCCTTGGTCTCCCTACACTCTTGCTTCTTCAACCTCCTCGGCTTCAGCAGCCTCAACAATATCTATGTATACCAATACTGCTCTGGCTACCCACCTCAAAAGGCGTATCCAAACAGGTGGTACACCAACCATGAATTCCTGCATGATGGCTGGGATGTGGTCAATCCATAAGGTGGGTACTCTCTAGGTAAGCCTGGACAGCTTCCCCTCAAGAACCCTAATAAGCCCATAGTATTCTCCAAAGACAGGATGCACATACATGCGTGGATGCTATTCAGGGTAGATTGGTCCAATATCTGCATTTTGACATTTTAAAAAGGATTAGAACTCTTATACATATGTATATATCTCTATATTTTAAAATTCATAAAAATTTGAAAATTTGAAAATAAAAATTACCTAACTCTCCCGATGCTCCTCCTAGAGGGAGGATGAGGTATGGATCACCAAAGAAGTCCATTCCAACATATGTAAACTGTTTCGGTGCTGGAAACTGTTACTCCCACCAAAAGTAGAAGTCATCATCATAGACACTCTGCACTAAGCCACCACTCCCTGGTGGAGGAAGATATCTCCCCATCTACTCAGCCTAGGATGACGAGGAGAACAAACTGGAAAGGGTACCATAGGGCTCAATCCCGACACTCTCTCAAAGAAGAAGGCTACTAGTATGCTAGAATATCCAAAATTATTCCTCCTGCCTCTCTTACAATCAAAGAGTTGTTTTCTCATAATCAGGATCACTCCTGAGCGCTAGTCATATAGCCCCCCTGCATACAATCCACTGCTAGTCTCATCTGGTTTCATGTTACAAGGTGAAGTGAAGATGACCCTACAACCCTCACTATAGTACTTGTCATTACCTGTAGAGGAAGATCACGTATGTGCACAATAGGGATGCAGCTACCCCTCTTTTGTGTGCCTGGTGCGCAGTATATATCAATATAGTTCTAGACACTTAGAGGGTCACCGCCTCTACCGGTGCCTTCCAAGTTTACCGGAGCTCCCCATCGTGATAGACTAGTAATGAAATAGACATCCTCTGAAGTAATCTACAAGGACTCACCTTGAAGGTCAAACATGCCCAAGTCATGATCCCAATAATTTATTAGGAACTCTAAGAGGTGGACATTGGCCCGCATAGGTGAGGTACAAAAAAAAATTAACAACCCACTTGAACGTAAAACATTAATGGTGGGGGCATCTTGGAGTGCTTCTTGGTCCATATCTTCATGTTCGTGCTCCCTCCACTCAAGCACCATCTTTCAACCTAGTAAACAAACAATTGCAAACCTTTAGTTTCATATCAAATTTTGAAATTTTGACCCTATATGCTTCTTTTCCACCTCACGCAGCGTACGCGATTGTCTATTAAGGCATGTCGCGTACTGTATGCGACTATCCTTCGGGAAACCTACGTACAGAATGCGTGTATGCGACTTTCAATATAGCAAACCTGCATACACAATGTTGCTTTGTTGAGGATGCTTAAAACATGAAATTAGGGCTTAATTTTGATAATTGCTTGGATCAAATTGAAGAGCATGGAGTGTTGTATTACCTGACACTTGCGGATTTGGAAATGGTCCACCGAATTGTCCACACCGAGAAATTGAAGGTAGAGGTGAAAACTTGTCTTTTATGGCTAAAAATCCAAATGGTGAGTTTTTGTTTATGTTTTGAACTATTTATAGAAAATTTATTTTTTAAGTGGGTTTTTCCCTATAGTTCATAATTTATAAAACTAATACCATATCTTTTTTCCTTGGAACAGGTTTATCATTGTTTTAAGGTGTTTTTTGCTCATATAGGATGGTTTTTTGTCGTTTCACATGCATTCTGCATTTATACCTACTCCATATTAAACCTAGCAATTAACATTCTAACCACGGACTATGGTATTTTTAACCATTAGCTCCTTGTCTTTACCATTGTTCTTCTGTGGATAGGGCTTTCCTCTCATGAGTATCCCCATTTAGAACCTATTTTTTCTTTCGATACTCATGCTGTAGTTGTCTTAGGTACAGGGGAATCTTTTTAGCTATTTTTCATGCCAAATTGAGCCTCATTTTGGTCTCTTTTTACAAGCTATCCCTTTATAGGAATACCTGCCCTTATGGAGTTTCTTTAGGGCCTGGTCTGACTCCTTAAAACAGTCTTGACTGCCGAGTTAACTTGTCCATTCAAGCTTGTTAAGAATACGTGAATGGGAATCCACATTGGTTGTAGGTTATCTCTTTCTCAGACCATGTGGAATAATACAAGAAAGGATCACTCTCTTTTCTTCGGAATTAAGAAGAGTATTCTCAGGTATAGGTTTATCACTTTTCTGGACCAGAGAGACTAAATTTACAAAAAAGGAACTCTCGGTATGAGCTTAGTTTTCTCTTTTTCATGCTCTGGACCTAAACATGAAAAAGATTCCAAGTGTAATTTATGTCTTTTCCATGCTCGTTAAACACTAAGAACAAAGCATCAAGTTTATTATTGTAAGTCCCATTTCTCGTACTCAAATGGATCTTTCTGAGTGATCTTGCTTTCCTTCACACTTGTAAAACTCAAGCTATATGATTCTCTCGAAGGAGCATTGGGTAGGTGGTAATTTAACCTTTTTCAAACCTCCCTGACTAAGTATGAACAAGGTTCACATTTTCTTCTACAGAAGTTAAGAGAGTTCTTCTGTGGTATGTTTTATACTTTTTTGGCCTCAGGAGACTAAATTGGATGAAAAAGGACCCCCTTGGAGTCTTCTTCAGAGTTTTCAGACTCTCTAAACATGAAGTCACCAAGTGAGCATGTACTAGTTCAGGCTCATAGAATCCACAAATCAATGACATTATCAAGCATTATTCCCTCTTCTCTTCAAGCTTCTCCAAAAATGAAGAGAGATCCGAGTGGACTTTCTTGGACGTGTTAAAATTTAACAGGGAAGGTAAGGAAGAATTTTTCTTTTGGTTCTCATTTAGTGGCAACATGTCATCCTTGAACAAAGAACTCTATATTTTTTCCGATACTCATGTCTCAGTGTTCACTTTCAGTTCAGCTATTACTTCGAGTTTCTTACTCCTCCTCTTGTCAGTTCTACTTGGGGAATATGTTCATGTCTCCTACATGACAGATAAGTCTAGTTGTTCTATCTGTAAAGTTAAAAGCTTCCTTGGGTCATCTCTGTGTTATGCTCACTGTTCAAGGACTTAACCCAGTATCTGATCTATATCCTGAGTCCATCATTGTTGTATCTATTATCACTTGTGTCTCCCTTCCTTTACCCAGTTCCTAGTCACTCTTGTGATCCATTGGAGGATGTATTTCCTTCCTTATCACAGTATGGTTCTGCATCAACATTTCCTGACAACAAAGACCTAGAGTTTTGATGATCGTACCTCAGGATTCACTGTCATTATTGGTGAATTCCTTTGCTTCAGTTGTCGATTATCACCTATTTATTAACAATCTATTGAATCTGCTCCATGTTTGACTTCAACTTACATCTATTCACATAGCTTGGATTGTACTAGTTCTTTGGGATTGTTTATGAAGACCTTAGTTTCCTATCTATAGATTAAGTTGCGCAAGATTGTGTTGTACCTATTTACACAGCTTCCAAATCTTTGAAGACTCATCATTATTGTATATTGTGGCTTTGATACACCTTTGTAATATACGTGGTCTTGTACCCGTATTATATGATGTATTCAAATATTGTAAGGGAGCTAGTGTTCCAGTATATTGAACATAGCATCCTCATATATGACTTTGTATATGACATTATTATGTATTTGTTTCAGGTACTAACTTTGCTCCATTGAATTTCTGAGTTCTCCAAAGATAATGATTATAATGTATTTCAACCATCGCTTCCCTCTGACATCACACATTAGGGGGCATCTGTTATCAACCCAAATGACACTTCTCCATCCAAGTGCCGAAAATTAATTATTTTGGTACACAAAAGGACATTTCAGGATTGAAGTTTTCCTAAACACTATAGATGGGCATGACATGGGATGTATTTACCCTTCAACCAGCTTGCCATTTTATTTTTCTATGTGTTGATTTCCATACGCGACTATCTCCACTGAAACTCACATACATACATGACTATATCTGTTGACAACCCACGTACTATACGCGACTATTCTCATTGTAACCTGTGTACAGATCTGTACGCAGGTTTCCCTTAAAGCAAATCGCGTGTCATACGCGGGTTACCGATATCAATAGTCACATACACATCCATTGGACATTCAAAAATATAAAACATGATTAATGTAGATTATTTGATCCCTAATTATTAACCATCTCAACTGTCTCAACCTCTTCAACCTTCGAAACTGCTCTATTTCCCAAAGTATAAATAGAGGCCTTGGGGAGGGCATTAATAGAAAGAATCTTGGAGAGCAAAGTTATGCTGGTGGTATATCTTCAGGAGTATTTGGAGCAGCAGAACTCAGATTCCTTTGGTTGTAGAGGATTCCTTGTCTCAGGTGTTGGGCTGTACACTTATCTCATTCACTGATTGTTAATAAAGAGAATTCTTCTTCCAACTTTGTGTTGAGTCTCTTTCATGTATCATGGTTGATGAATATATTTGATTAAGAACTATATATGTTGTTTATATAACCTGTCATATATACATGTATAAGATCATATTTGGAGAATTTTCTCTTTGCAGGTGAAGGAGGTGCATCCCTGAAAGCTTTGGAGAGAAGCAGAGCAGGAGAAGACAAATCTTGGATCAACCGTTAGTAATCGGGTGATTCCAACATTTCTTCCTATTTCTTTTCTATACTTTAAATCTAATTGTCTGCAAGTTTTAGAAGTATGTTGGTAACCCCAGACCCTAGGTTACAAGGGTGTTTATTCCTGAACAATAGTACCCCAGCGGGTTTTCCTTGTATAATGATATTAAATATATGGAAGCCAATTGGTACTAGAGCATGTTAATCCCTGCTTAAAACACATAATTCAATTTTACAGAATAAACTTACAAATATCTTTTCATGCTGGACTTAATCATAAATCATGTCAAAAGAAAATAACTTAAAGCTATTCTTTGACCTTAGAATCCATCTTTTTCAGATGAGATAAGTAATGTTCCCCACAGGTAAAAATTCCACCTACTCTCGAGTTATCACAAAGAGGTATTTGAGAGACAAGGTGTTATAGCTGATTTTACCACACATGGTGAATCACACTTTCATGGCCTTCTGTATCCCTCTGCAGACTCCTTAGACCCCATGGACCATTTTTGTACCTTTGATGTTTCCAAGATCATCCCTAAAAACATGTAATAATTGCTATATGTGACTTTTAATCTCTTTCTCATGTATATACGCGGGTTTGACCCCTAAAACTGTGTACATCGGGATGTGTACAAAAGGCCAAATTCTTTTGGAGTTTTCCTTGATGTGGATCCCAATCACTTGTCTCTTGGCCTTCCATATGCCTTGAGATCACTTGGATTTGACCTTACATTACCCCATTGAAGAGCTATATAAGGAACCCTTTGGATAAATTGAAGAGCAAGAAAACTATAGACCATTGTTGCCAGAGCTTGTACTTGAGTCTGCATCCCTTTATCCCTTGGAGCACTTTTGTGTTCTTCCCAAGCTTGCATTTTTCTTGTGAGCTTGCTATCGAGAGATGGAGGATTGAAGTGGTGGAGGCCTAAGTGGGGGACTTAGTTTTTCCAATTCATAGACGTGCCGACAGAGGTTGTCACTATTGTAATCTTTGTTTTATATTAATAGAAATATCTTTTCCTATCCAATAATGTGTATTTAAATGAGTATTTTATCCATGGATGCTTTTAAATGCTTATATGTTATTCGTTATATATGCTAGAGTAGGTCTAACATGATTATATATAGCATGTTTTTCTTGTTTGCTAAGTGTTGAGATTGCAATTTATCAATACAAGATGGAGTTGGAAAGCTCAACTGGGATCTACATCAACCGTCCGGAATAAGGTATGAATCGAGATCCTTTAGTGTTAGATATTTGGTTTCTCTTGCATATAGGAAAGGACTGATTTCTGGAGTCAAGCTATCTGTTGTGGTACCCCAATCCATAGGAATTTCTCTTCGTAACAGAATTGGTGACTCCACTGGGGAGTTCCTAGTCATTTTGCCTTTGGGGGTTTTTATTGGCATTCAATGTTCTTGAATTGCTCTCATTTCTCTGTTTCTGAGTCGGGTCTAGGGGCATGTTTGCTTGGTAATCTCTGATAGGTGTGAATTTTGTCTCAGCTTATCTATTGGTCTTTATTTTTATATCTTTTTTCTTCCGATATGCGAGTTTCTGCCTCACAGTCATGTGTAAAGGCGGTTTTGACTGAAATTTCTGCGTATATACGTGGGTTTTCTGCACACAGTCACCTATTCCCTAATTTTTTCATTTTATAGGAAGATTGAGTGTTGCTGGGTGAGTTTTGATGATTGCTGAGTCTCCTTAGATGCTTCCAGAGTCTATATACACCCTTGTTTCTTACCAAAGACACCTTTTAGGGTAAATTTTATTTTTTTTAAGAATGTTCTTGTCATTGCATTTTTGATTTTTTGTTTTGGGATTAGTGCATTAGGTCTCTTTTACCTTAGTGCTTTACTTGGGTGCTGTTTGATAATTCTTGCAGATTCTAGGGGTGGTAGAGTCATTCTTTTGCTTTATTATCTCATTTTTATTCAAAAATTTCAAAGATATTTTCTTCTTTACATCATTATGCATCATTGCACTTTGCATCTTGCATGGTAATTGCACTAGGTTTGCTTAGAAAAGTATTAGTCAGAATTTCATATAGGAATGATTGCATTTGTCATTTGAAGAAAAGTTTTGCATTTCACGTAGTAGCATGCCCTGCTTTCATTTGACACAATGCATTTGCATTGATTATTAGGTGTGCATTTTACTTCATTTTTTTGTCATAACACAATTGGTTGCACGATCATCTACCTCTTTGAGTAATAAGACAAATAAAATCAATGCTTAATTAAAATGGATTACACTATTTTCTTTGATAGGGTACACCAACAAGATTAGGTTTTAGGGTCTTGGAATAGTTCATTGTGAGTAAATTCTCCAAGACCACTAAACAACAACATGTATGTGTCTGTCCAGGTGAGAGTGTGAAATTCCTTGGTATAATTAGTGTTTCTCAGGATCCTCCTCTTACAAGGGAGTTAAGCACGAGGCAGTGTGAGTGGTTATTGATTGGGATGAACCCTAGTCATAGCTGAGTAGCACTGAAGATATTTCCAGGATTGTATTCATATCTGGGGGATCTTTCGAGAGTTTCAGGCTTTGCTACCCTGCCCATACGGTCAATCCCACCTACGACTGTCCACCTGAGCATTGATTATATCGAGGTAACCTTAGTGGCCTTAGGTAGGTTATCGAGGGGGTACTTTGTAGGGGTTATTATGCAAGTGTCCCAGCCAGGTTGGGGTCGGACAACACAGTCGCTATAAGCGTTGAAGGTGAGGGCCACAATAATTGGTTACGAACCTCTGCTTGGTGTGTATGGGAGTCTCAAGCCTCTCCTAGGCAAGACATACCTGCTTCATTTGGGAGCTCACATATCCTACCCTTGTTTGCTTGTGATTGGATTTAGATTATATTGGTGTATGCTCTGTGCATGCTAGATTTCTTAGGGTTTTCATAATTAGAAGAGTCTTTTTTCATTTTTTGAGTCATTGTGGATACGGGTGTGGCACCTCGCCATTCTCGTTGTTTAGCAGGACTTTCACCTTCTACATCTCCTCCTCCTTTGGGAGAGAGAAACAGACGGTCCAGGAAAACTACTTCTCACATTGATTCACACATGATGGGAGATCATGAAGATAAAATTTTTGAGTTGTCTTCTCTACCTCACGAGGTTGGGAAAGAAAACCCTACTCCTGTGTATGTTCCTTTACCTGATATACCTACACATTCTAGGTTCGATCCTTCACATGATATACCTATGCACTCGAGGTAAGATCCCTCATTCACAGGTTGTCTATATTGGATGTCAAGTGAGGAGAATCATCATGAACTTGTGAGCACTATTTATGTTAGTTATGGCATGTCTGGCATCCCTGCAAATGATCCGGCACATCATGCCGAGTCAGAATTTTATCCTAGAACTATTCCTGGGGGAATTCCCATTCCTTTCCATGCAGAGAGATTTGGGAGCATGAGTCACATTGCACCCTCCATCCTGGCAGTGGAGGCTACATCACATGTTTATCCTAGACTTGGTGTTAGTAGTCCTATTCGGATACCGAAACCAAGACGAGTGACTATAGGGAATACCACTTACATAGTTTCACATGTCCCTTCGTCCTCTATTCCTATTTCTTTGAATTCTATTCCTCCCCCTCATTCATGTGGTCCGTTGGGCTAGAATGTTGCTACTAGTCATGTTCGTACTGCTCCTACTCTTGTAGTCGTGTCTCAAAGCCAAGTACCTCCAGTTGTTTCAGGTGGTCATATTTTTACTTATGGAGTTTCTCCTGGAACATCTTATGGGACCTCTCATGGACAACATTATGGACTGCAGTATGTGCATAGTTATTCACCTTATGGGTACGGGTATCAAAAACCCACTTACTCTCCGAATTATGGATTTGTAGCTCCACATAGTCAAGGTACACCACATTATGGTGCTTCCATGTCACCCTACACAGGTCAAACATGATGAGGATACTATGGCCATGGCCATGGTGGTTACAAGAATCAACCTTATGTGAATCAAAGCTATCAGGGAGTGTAGTGAATATTTCTCCTCACTACAGGGGTAAGAATGGCTCCCTTGTGCCTATAGGGCACAAGGGTAGGTTCATACCCTTAGAAAACAGTAAAAAATGGAATGATAAATGGAAAAAACAGAGATGTGAATTGAAACTAAGATAATATATGCAAAACTAAGTAAATGGAAGCTACTGCAAACTAAATCTAAGAGCAAATAATAGAAATAAAGATGGAGATGCATCCCTTGTGAACCCCTCTGCACACAATAGGTTAGGGTTCCACCTCCAAAACCTGAAAAAATAAACCTAAGCTACCATGGAGAAAACTTGCAAACAATATTAATGAGAAACATGCAAATGGAGATGAGGGTTAGAAAGTAAAAACAAATAAAACAAGCACAAAAAGAGATTATAGCTCACTTAAGTGGAAATGGGCCACCATGCCCTAACTCATGGGAGCACTTCTCTCTTGGTTGGGAAATAATGGCTTGGAGAAATGGAAATGGAGGATAGGGAGAGTGGGTGGTTTGAGAGCAAGATGTATCAAAGCATCCATGGGCAGCATAACAGTATGCAAGGGAGGAGTGTTTTGAGAGTGACCCCCCACCCTCCTTATATAGTTTTTCTAAGGGGTTTTAGGGTTAAGCCCTTGGTCCAGGCTTCAGCCCATTTTTTGGGCCTTTATCCCCTTTCACACTAATTTTAGCCCCTTTTTGATGGATTTAGCTCCTGGGGGTCTATTTTGGGCTCCTTTTTGGGGTTTTTAGCCCTTTTCTTCATCTTTGGGCTCTTTTGGAGGTGTGGGGGTCAAATGGAAGGTCTTATGGAGTGAAATGAGTGTTGTGAGATGGTGTCCTTGGGTGGTGTAGGCCATTGAGAACTGTGTGGGATATTTTTGGGTTAACAGATTGCCCCCTGATGTGTGAGGGCAGGAGCTCAATGTATGGCCAACAGACATCATAGAATTTGCTGTCGAGAGGTGGTGCTTCCAGGGCTGGGGCATGGTGGATTTTGGTTTTGTATTAATTTGGTTCCCATCAATGGGAGAGATACAATAAATGTGTGACATGTATATGGACAAGGTGGACATTCCCATGCTCGTGACAATGTCAAAAGAATCATTTGATCTATGCTCTAAAATACAAGAGCCAATCATACACAACTGTTGTTACAATGATGGTTGCCTCTCATGTGAGGCTGAATACAGTATTGATCTGGTACATTGGACCCATGGCATTCTCATGGAATGCTATATATTCATGACTGATGGTCTACTGGATCTAAAATAGTACATAGCTGTATGGACTCACTGATTGAGAGTCAGAGCCTCTGTGGTATAAGTATGCTACATCAATCATAAAGGTATACCGAAGCACTATTGGGGCTTCAGATCACTGTCTCCAATGCAACCCAAAAATCATAAGGGACATAACCTGTTTAGGTCCCTCGAGTGGACTCACCAATGTGCTAGAGTTGGGTGACATCCGGGGTCTTCGACCAAGTACTATGTGGAACAAACCCTGTACGAATCTCAATGGTGTGATGATGGACTTGAAGTCAAGCACGTGAGAAACAACCATCTCGAGAGGTAGTAAGGACTCCTCTCAAGTGGTCTAAGGAACTCATCAATGATGTAAATGAAACCAAGGTAGAGGGACCTCTGGGTCTATTCTTTGGAATATGTGTGTTGGAATCGACAAAGGGAGACCTGTCCCTAGTAAAGGCAATGATGTTTTCTTGACTAGGAGAGTGAGGGATAACCAAAAGGTGTAAGCAATTTGTGGACTGACTCATTGGATTGGGGTGGGAGAGGAGGGAAGGGAAAAAACTGAATAGGGGCAAGGGGGGAGTGGGAGACTCAAACTTCCTTTGTTCAGAGTATGATAGCAGGGCGGACCAGGAAACAAATGAAACTTAACTCATGGGAATGGGATCATATCTATAATACTGGGAATGCTGCTACATATGGGAAATACTTGGAGGAGGTGGACAATTTTGATACTGATGGGATCCAAGGAAGACACATTGCAGAGTACTCTGAACAAAGGCAACCCAATGTGGGGATGCTGCGAAACTGTTTTATGTGGGGTGGTGTCTAGGGACACCATTGTGGTACGATCTCGTGGATTTTTGGTGAGCCCAAGAAGGTAAGTGCCTGATGGTGCTTTCAATTTTAGAAAGTCTGAAAGCATGAAGAAGACTCCAATGGGGGCTCTTTTTCCTTGGTAGTCTCCTATGCCAAAAAATGGATAAAAGTATACATAGGAGGGCTCGTCCATCCTAGAGGGCTGGGATGAGAGACTTCTTTACCGTTGGTAGTCCAATAAGACTGGAAAAGGTTAAACCTATACTGATTGGATGGTCATTCAAATAATTTTACAAGCATGAACGAAACCAAGTTTTCTCAGCGATATTTTCTTGATGAAACAGCTAGAAAATAGCTTAACGACAACCGGTGGTGAGATTTTTCGTCAAGTGCGGCCCGCTTTCCCAAGAAAGCACAAAAGTATGCAAAGGGGAATGGTCTTGGCTTGAGTGTGCCAAGGAGGTCCTTTTCATGAAATGGTCTACATGGTCCATAAAAGGAGGTAAACGAGATGATGTAGATGCCCTTTCCTATACTTTAGTGAGTGGGAAAGGAAGTAGCTGCGCTCAGCAATCTTTTCATTGTTTTAAGGAGTTAGAAAAGAGCTTAAATGAAAGTCCAATGTGGTCAATCGACTGCGGTGGCACTAGTGGTGCCCCCATGTCAGGATGGTAAATAGAGGTCCATAAGTCATCCATGTAGTATGGATGGAGTAGAAGGCTCTCAAACATACCAATACATGCGTGGGATATATCACGGCAGAGGCCTGTGAGACGGTGCGGCAAAGGCACACAAACCGAGGTGGCTCTCGGACAGAGGTCAGGAGAGCGTGTGTGTGTGTTGCGGTGGACAAACTTGACTACATGTGATTTGAGTGAAAGTCCATGGACACTTATATGCCAAATACGTGCAAGAAAATAAATCATTTTGTGGACAGTGGTCCAGAGGTCCGCGTAAGGTGCGGTAAACAGAAAAGACAATCTATGTGTTAAAAATACAAAATAAAAGCTAAAATTACATTTCTAAATGGGTAGTGGCCTGAGGACACTTCTGTGTCAAATAAATGGAAGAAAAAAAAAGGGTTTTGTGCATGATGGTCCAGATGTCTGCATAAGGTGCAGTGAAGAAAGACAATTATAAATACAAAAAGTAAAATTCTAGTACAATCCTTAATGGGCGGCAGCCCGACGGCTTGTATGAGTAGCGATCGGGTAGTGTGATATGAGTACTTGTCCATAGACACTCACATTGTCATGTCATGGCGCGCAGGAAGGTGGCTCCAGCATTTTTGAGGCCAAAGGGCATGACTTGGTAGGAGAATGTGCCCCATGGGGTTGTCAATGCTGTTTTGCAATGGTCTTCTTTTCGGATTTGGATTTGGTTGTATCCAGAATATCCATCCATGAAGAAAAAGGCCTCATGTTCGGCACATGCATCAATGATCTAGTCAATAAAAGGTGTGGGGAAGTTGTCTTTGGGACATGCGCCATTGAGATCGTGGAAGTCTGTGCAAACATTAATGGTACCATGTTTTTTATTCACGAGAACAGGATTAGAAACCCAAGTTTTGTATGCAATGGGATAAATGAAGCTGGCTGTGTGCAGCTTCTCTATCTCGGCTTTCACCACAGCCAATTTGGATGGATGGATGGGCTATTGCTTCTAGTAGATGGGTGCCACATCGGGCCATGTGTCGATGTGGTGTTCCATGATGGATGGATCTAAGCCAGGCATTTCCGTGTATGACCAAGCGAAGATGTCACGGAATTCTTGGAAGAGGGCGGTGTAGGAATTGACCTCTTCCGGGGAGAAAGATGTCCGCAGCATGATTTCTTGAACGATCTCATAGTTGGTTGAGATGTCGATTTTAATGGTTGGTGAAATGTTAGCCATGTTCCCTTCTTCGAAGGCATCAGGTGTTGGGATTGGGTTCTTGAACCAGTCAACCTTCCCATGGATGAAATCTCTGGTCTCCATGAAAAAATGGTCGGACTCCGACACAAGCTCTTCAGGGAGGAAGAAAGAGCAATGGTGCATGTCGTCCCATGGGTATTCTGGGGTGGTCAGAGCTTCAAGTATCTCCTCATCTTTGTTGAAGCAATGAAGTGACAGGTCTGATGGACCGTCATTGGAGATGGGGATGAGCTAGTTGGGGGAACTAGAAATCATGTAAATGGACATGGTGTCCAATGAAGGAGGTGGTGGTGGGTGAACTTCTTCGATCAAGGTGATCTCAGACTTAAGGGAATGGTGATAGAGGTCAGCAAGAGCCATTCAAAATTTGAGTAAGTCTTGGCAATGGTGGGAGTAATGTCCATACAAGTCACAAAGGGCACAAGCATGGTTTGTTCTTAATGCCTTGTTCTTAACTACTGGCGCGGTTGGGAGTTCAACCACAGGGATGTTTTCATTTGTATCCATGGCATCCATATGTGCACAGATCACTGGGATTTTAGGGAAATTCTGAGTTGGATGTCCCCGTTGTTCACAGATGGCACAAGGTGGGACTTGTCGTGGTTCTGCGGTGGCTTTGGTGTTCTTTCCCTTGGCCCTTTCTGGTTGGGGTGGTGCAGGTGCAGTGGTTGGCTTATGCGAACTGGGTGGGGGGTGAGACTCAACTGCAATAGGTTGCACCAGATTTAACACAACCTGGGGGATTGGTGGTTGAGCTGGTGGATCCAGATACCACACCAAGATCCCCAAAATAAAATTGGGTAGGCTTAAGGTGGACATGACCGGCTTGCTCATGACACCAGGTGGGGGAAAGAGGAAGGGAATTGTATGGACCGAAAATGAGCCCACATAACTCCCAATTGGTTGCATGTGGGGGTGAGGTTGTGGTTACGGCTGCACATAATGTTGCTGCTGCGGATGATGTTGCAGCTACTGTTGGCATTGCGGTTGCGGATGATGTTGTGGTTATGGTTGGGGTTGCAGCTATGGTTGCTATTTGGGTGCAGCGGTGTTTGATGAGACCCTGCACAATTCTGCAGTTTGCTTTTGTGTCAGTGGTGGTGACCCCAATGGGAAAGGAGCTATCATGGTGGGATCGGTAAACAACCCAGGGCCCACATTCAATAGTGGGGAGGTTGGTGTGTTTTCAACCACAGTGTTGGTTGCAGGGATGACGTTAGCATGTGCGGTCACCCCTTGTGGCTCGGTGGTGGTGATGGTAGGGACAATGTTGGTAGGCACTGTTAACCCTTGCGGATCATGGTAGTTGAGCTGGTTAACCATCACAATCTTTCCTTTGTGGGGGAACATCATGAGGTGGAAGACAGTTGAAGCGATGACTCACATGGTGTACATGTAACTCCTCCCAAGGAGGAGGTTGTAATCCAGTTGAGCGTTAATGACCTCGATGTCAATCATGACTATCTTCTTGGATAACATGATGGGGACATGGGGGAGGATTCCTTGGAATTTAGTGGGGTGTCCATCATAAGCTCATAGAGTCATGGAGGACGGTTGCAGAATCGGTGATCCAAGCTTCTGCCAACCCAAGGTAGACATGATGCATGTGGATGGCCCCTCATCCACTATGCATCGATGCACAACCAAGTTCCGGATGAATACCAAGATTTGGAAGGCGATAGTGGAGGGCATGCACATCTCTTTGTTCTTTGTGTCAAATGTGATTAGCTTGGAATCAGAGGGGTCTACTACCCCTAGATTGGATAGTAAGGATTTCTGCTACGTTGGGCACATTTTAAGTACCTTAAGAGTGGACATGGCGGTTAGCGTTTGGCCCAAATCATCCACAATGCTATAACTGACTACAGCTCTAGCTGTGGCATTATTGGCAATTCTGCATATGGGGGGGCATAGGAATGGGGGTAACTGGAGAGGTAGGTTGGTTGTCTTAGACGTGGATGCTACTGATGCGTCAACAGGTTCAGTAGTAGTACCGTACTGATTTCATCTAGTCTGTAAGTTGACCTCTTGAGTGGTCATGGTCATCAGGTGGTGAACACCTGTTTTGGCCATGGAGGTACCCCTGGAGCGTTGGGATTGGCCTGGGGAGGGGGAGCAGTTGCCACCAATCCTTCGACTAGAAGTGGGTATTGAAGTACCATGGGAGGAGGTCGTTGTGGTGCCTAGTTGGGTTGGGCTTGGGTGGGGGCATTAGAGGCCTATTGGGCCTCATTTTGAATGGCTTGCTTAGCGTGAGCCATGAGGGGACACTCAAATGTGTAATGCCCATAAAAATCACAGAGTGTAGAAGGTTGGTTTGTGTGTAATGGAGCATTGCGTCTTGGTGCATTTTGCCGTGGGGGGTTTTGGGCTGGCCGGTTAGCCGTGGCATTATTGGGAGGGTTCAGTTGTTGACTGCCTCCCTACGGTTGGTTGTTGCCTTGGTTGCGGGGCCTGTTGTTTCTAGCTTTCCCTTATTGATTGTTGGGGGCAGGCTGGTTGGGATGGTTATGTTGTGCGAACACTTGTCCCAACGGAGTGGGTGGAGTGGGAGCGGGGGCTTGAACTTGTTGCACTGGTGGTGCATAGTATATTTGTGGGGGTGGTGGTGCCATGAATGTGGGCATTTTCCCCATATATTGTTGTGTTGGATAAGCCATGGCATGAGCTTGCTGCAGTGGTGCAGGTTGTGCATAAGAGGTTGTTGCTCCAGACTGGGACATCATTCTAGCATAGTCTAGAGCTTGGTTTTGATAAGCATCATTAGCAGTGTTGCTTGGTTGTGGTGCAACGATAGGCAGTGCCAGTCAAGGCTGTGGTTGTTGGGAGACTGACCCTATGATGCCATCCGCTACGTGGGAATATGCCCCCGGTGTGTCACGGTAAGAGGTACTTGGACGGGGAGTGTCTGGAATGACAGTGTACAAGTATCCAGACTGGGAATAAATGAGTTCAAATTGTTGGGCCTTTAGTATGGCCTCTTCTTCATATTGGGGATGTTCGGATGCGATGTCCTTTGTGATGGGTGGGAGCAAAGACTTGAGGAACCAATCCAAGAAGATCCTGTCATCGAGTTGGATCTTGCACAAGTTGCGGCGACGTCGCCACTCATGGATGTGATCGGTGATGTGAGTGGCGGTGTTTTAGCGACAGGATAGAAGGATCTCCATCCCCTCATCATATCTGATAGGGATTTGGAAATACTGTAGGAACATGAAGGCTAGGGAGTTGAATTCAGGGTACTTGGCTTGTGGCAGCTCAATGTACCATTTGGCTGCGGCACTTGTGAGGGTGCATTGGAATAGCCTTAGCCTGATGGAGTCGTCTACTATGTTATTGGATGAGAACCATAGATGGAATGTAATTATATGATTTTGGGGACATTCCCTGGCTTTTCCTTCAAACTTTGGGATGTATGATGGTAGCTTCATTGGCATAGGTGTCCAGAAATCCTGGTGGCGAATTGGATAGTTCGTTAATCTAGCCAAGTTAGGCAATTTCAAATGAGCCATGAAGGACATATTTGACCCCAGGTTGATGTGGGATGGGGCTGCAATAGGGGTGGGGTTTGCAGGTGCATAATGCATCCACATGGCTAGGGGTTCTTGTGGTGGCACCATGGCGGATGGGCCAATGCCCCCAAGTGCTGTGGGTGGGATGGTATGGGTAGTGGGGGCTATTCCCCCATGTATGGAAGTAGGGGCAAAGTGGGTGGTTGATGCACTGCCCCCTTGTGTGGCAAAGGGGACAATGTGTGTGGAGGGGACACTGCCCCCATATGTTACCACTGGACCAGCTTGGCTGGTCACTATTGGTGGTGGCAATTGGCTAATGACAGTCTGCATGACTGTGCTTGGACTGCTTGCCACATTGTGGGTGATAGGTTGTGATGTGGACATGGGTCCACTTGATAAGGTTAGGCCAGAAAATGGATCCCTGTTTGAAGTAGCCATGGGGATAGATGGTGTAGTGTGGAGGTATGGTTCAAATTGATATGGGTCTAAATCAGAATCAGAAGCTGTGTGGCTCTTTGATGGTGTGGGAGATCACTGAGAATGGCTATGATGGTGTCGACTGAGTGTTCGAAATGGTGGTGGTTCACCTCTTAGGCGTGAGGAAAATGGTCGAGGATCAATTGTGTTCACTTTGGTGTATGAAACTGGTGGGTATGAGATTTGGACCCCAGTTTCAATGGATTCCTATTAGCTGAAGGTGGTCTCTCGACCACCAAGACTGCCAAAAGACAACTCTTGGCTTGTTCCTCATGGGTGATTCTACTCAATTGGAAGGGGTCATTGCCCATTTTGCTTGGCAATTCCTCTCAGCGGCCAGCTACTTTGGTGTTCTTGTGGTACTCCTCACAATGAGTTTCTAGGAAAATCCCAAGTACTTCCCACAGTTGAAGTAGTCAGGGACTTATGTCCTCAAAGACTGCAGAGTTAATTGAACTTAGTGTAAATTTGGTAAATTTTAATGCTTACTCAGCGTCATGAACTGAGTTGGGTTAATTATTTGGTATGGTGTGTTGGTTTACTTGTTTGTTCTGGTATTTGGTTTTCAATATGGTTTATGAATTCATGGTAGAGTTCATGTCATGGTTTTGTATGCAAACATAAACAGAAATTTGTAAGCAAATATGGTGATTAACCCTAAATTGTTGGCCTAACTAAATGTCTACCTCTCAGTGGTATTCTTCTTTAACCAAGGGAAGGTTCTAGGCTCTCAACATAATGGAACTAAGCCCATATGTAGATCCTTAGGTCACCTCCCAAGTGCTAGGTTGGTTAACAGGGAGGACGCTTAGTGCTGTGAGAAGCCCTTCTTCTCTAACCCCTCTACCTTCTAGGTCACCTGGTTTTAGTGGTTTAGGAAAAATACCATGGAGTGCCTAGATCTATACGATCTTTCCCTTCGTTGTATCCCAGAATACCCCAGAGGGTGATCACTGGGTAGAGGAGAAAGGGGGCAGCAAGATGGTTAATTTTAGGTTACTTTTAGTTAGGCTAGTTCATTTTATTAAACCTTAATGATTGATTTAGCATATACACTTTGGTCATGGATTTATTTGTAGAAAATGAAAACTGGAATTAAAAGAGACCTGCAATGGTGGATAGAGGCAGCTGGGCCACACTGAAATTCCTATGAAATTGCAAATTACTATTAATTAAACTTAAAAACAACTTCTGTGTGACAGACCGCACATTTTTGACCAAATCCTGCGAGGGGGCCGTGAGATTTTTCGAGAAATGAGTGAGGGGGTTGCACAAAATGCCAAAATAGATGTAACTTGAGATCCTGGGATGAAGGGATTCCTGTATGAGGATTAAGTGCACCCTAGGCGTGCCTATTTGGGGATTAAGTGTGCCTTGTCTCACCTTTTCCCTCGATAAGAGTGACCTACTCCAGAAAGGGGTGTTTTGGTAAGGCAGGGTCAGATCTGGCCGAGATTAACTGGTACTGGGGTTAGTCTGACTCGGCTTGGCCTAACAGAGGCTTTGGCACTGACAGAAATAGGAAATAAAGCATATTTAAACAGATCTAAACTAATATTTCTGAAAACTAGGGTAAAAACTGGAAAAATTGAAATTTTTGCCCAAGGATCCTGTGGGATCGACTCAGCAGATTCGCCAAAGCTGTAGTGAATATTTCTCCTCACTACAGTGGTAAGAATTCCTCCCTTGTGCCTATAGGGCACAAGGGTAGGTTCCAACCCTTAGAAAACAGTAAAAAACATAATGATAAATGGCAAAAACAGAGTTGCGAATTGAAACTAAGCTAATCTATGCAAAACTAAGTAAATGGAAGCTACTGCAAACTAAATCTAAGAGCAAATAATAGAAAGAAATATGGAGATGCATCCCTTGCGAACCCCTCTGCACACAGTAGGTAAAGGTTCCACCTCCAAAACCTGCAAAAATAAACCTAACCTACCATGGAGAAAACCTGCAAACAATATTAATGAAAAACCTGCAAACGGAGATGAGGGTTAGAAAGTAAAAACAAATAAAACAAGCATAAAAAGAGATTATACCTCACTTAGGTGGAAATGGGCCACCATTCCCTAGCTCATGGGATCACCTCTCTCTTGGTTGGGAAGTAATGTCTTGGAGAAATGGAAATGGAGGAGAGGGAGAGTGGGTGGTTTGAGAGCAAGAGGTTTCAAAGCATCCACGGGTAGCATAACAGTATGCAAGGGATGAGTGTTTTGAGAGTGACCCCCCACCCTCCTTATATAGTTTTTTCAAGGGGTTTTAGGGTTAAGCTTTTGGTCCAGGATTTAGCCCCTTCAGCCCTAACTTTAGCCCCTTTCAGGGTCTTAGCCCCTTTTTGAGGGATTTAGCTCCTGGGGGTCTATTTTGGGCTCTTTTTGGGGGTTTTAGCCCTTTTCTCCATCCTTGGGCTCTTTTGGAGGTGTGGGGGTCAGATGGAAGGTCTTATGGAGTGAAATGAGTGTTGTGAGATGGTGTCCTTGGGTGGTGTAGGCCATTGAGAGCCATGTGGGGGATTTTTGGGCTAATAGGGAGTGTGGCATCGACCTACACAACCTAGGCTCCTTTTTCTCGCAATGTTAAATTTACCTGACTTGTTGAGACTAACAAACGATCCAGTCTCTCATGACCCATCTTGGATGGCTGTCCCTAATAAGCTTCCCTTGGACATTCCTAAATTCAAGGACAAAATTGGAGAAGATCCTAGTGAACGTGTTACTACATTTCACCTTTGATGCTCTTCTAATTACTTACACAAAGATTTGATCCGTTTAAGGCTATTTCAACGCACCCTTATTGAGCTTGCAGCGAAATGGTACATATAGTTACCTAGGGGGGAATTTATTTTGTTCGATGACCTAGCTATGAATTTTCTCAACCACTTCCAGCTACCAGTGCATTACGATGTTGGTACATAACTCTTGTTGACATTTCGGCAAGACAAATCCATGCATATCTTAAACCATACCCAAGAGTGGTGTAGACGGAAGATATTGATTAAATCCTTCATACCATTGGAGTTTCTACTTGAATGGTTCCTTAAATCATTACTACCTTATATAGCGAACGATGTTTCTACATTCGGAGTTTAGAACAAGGAACAAGCCATTTTTAGGGCATAAGAATTGGATTTGATTTATGCTCAATCCAGTTTGCTATATGAGATCATTCCTAACACTTGACGTTCTAGTTTTGACCCTAAGGTCAAACCTGGACCACATGCCAATGGCATTGTTAGTTGTACAAGTACTAAAACTGGTGATTCGGTTGTGAAACAGGTGAGTCAATTGTCTATCAACCAATCTACCTCGGGACAAGCCATGGATTTGTCTCAACCCACCCCAATGATGAGTGTGCATTTGGTACAATCGTCAGACCAGAAGGGTAACCAACAACCTACAAGGAATAAGAAGAAGGGTAAAAAAAATCGTAAGGTTGGGAATAGGAATGAAAATGCCAATTCTAATGACAAGAATTCATGCAATGCTGGGGGGGATAAGCAGTCTAAACATAAGGTTAAGTTTCCTTGCAAGTTGTGTAAGGAATACCACCTCACTCAGTTGTGTCCTCGTATCGAAGAAGCCTCAAAGTTCATAACACAGGGCCCAGCTGTGCTGACCAACCCTTTACCCCATAATCAAAACATGAACTCAAGGACCCATGATCATTCTGGTGGAGATCAAGATCCGCTGGAAGCTTGTAGTTGTCATGGTTGCATCAACATGGTGCATGCTGCTAAGGTTGTGACTCATGTGAAGGACTATGGTTCATCGCAACCAGAACTTGGGAAAGAACCTCCTCCTACCGAGATCCCTTTGCGTATTGAAAATCCTATGGATAAAACTGAGAGTGTACCCACATTCCTAAACAAGTCTTAACGCGTTCAGGACACAATCCTAATGCCTGAGCCACCCAAAACTATTTTTTTGTCAAGGATTTGGGCCACACTCCTTGTGTGATGTCTGTGCTTGAAGTTCTTTAGAGTTGTCTGTCACAAAAGGAAGGCTTTGCTTTCCGCTCTTGGTGTTAACGATGATCACTCTTCCTCCGTCATCAAATTTGAAACCACGGGACTACAACCTCGATTTCCTTACTACGTGTCTCTCTTGATTCATGTAGAATGTCTTAACATGACAATCAAACACACTGTGATTAACAAAGGTGTTGCTGCTTCCATGATGTCTTTGTCATATTGGAAGGGTTTGGGTTCCCCCAAGTTGTCTAAGTCAACTACCATGTTGACTACTTTTGATGGTAGATCATTTTGGCCACATGGGATTCTTCCTTCTCTTAAGGTCCATTTGGGAGGGAAGACCATTGTGATTGAGGTCAAGGTGGTTGATGCTGTTAGCTGGAATATTTCACCTCCTGCGGATAGCAAGGTGTTCCACTAGTTTGAATGGTTGAGATCCAGAAAAAAATAGAGGACAGAGGTTGAAGACTCTACCTAGATGCTGTAGATATCTGAAATACAAGGCTTTGATAGTTCACCTGTGTACCTGCAAAAAATCTCAACACGAAACGAATCAAATCAACCAGAATATGATCTACTAATCTATGCTAGTGACTAAGGAATCTAGCAACATATATATGCTAAATCATAACAACAACATCATATGTGGGACAAAAATCAACTTGGATTAGAAATATGAAGAAGTTTACAACCAAGCCTTAGTGTTGACATGCATCTCCATGAAACCATCTCTTCATCCCCAAAAGCTCCAACTCTAGCTCCCTATGCTCTCTCCAAATGATCTTAGGCCAATAATCAATCCAACATCATAACAATACCTTCAATGTTGTCCCCTCAACCATGGCTATGAGATCATATTTATAGGGATTTAATCGATATAGATGGTTGAGAAATTAGTGGGTGAGGTGGCCTCTAAGATCCTAGGATGAGGGATCTCGAGATCAACCAACCCACAATAGTAGGGATAAGGTAGTTGTAGGAGGAGAAAGTCGATAAGTCGACTTGAATGAGAGACGACTTAGTCGATCAACTGACTAAGTCGGTCGGCCACCTAAGGTCATGTCGGTTCACCGAACTGACAAGTAGTTATTTTGTAACTGTTTTGTAATCATGTATATTAGGCTCTTGAGATAGATGAGAAATCAGTTTAGTTCTCTATGTTGTATGGACTCATTCATGTAATATAATCTGTTAATTCACCTAATTGTTCTTATCTCTTGTATCTATTTTATATGTATTTTTTAGTATGTATTATTGGTAACCTTATGTGATCTGTGAGATTACAACATTGGTTACATTGCTGGTAGTACATGTCTGAAATGTATGCAAACAGATGATACCAGAGTAGGATATTAAGGACTGGCGGGAATGTAAAGTTGAAAACTATTTGCAGAATTATGCACGAAGGAACAAATTAACAATCACACACGCAAAATAAATATTCTTCACAGAAACGCATGAAAATTTTGTAGAATCAGTGCCCCAACTTCTGAAGAAACTCCTGGATGAGAAAGCCAGAAGGGACTAACGAACAACAATTGCTGGAAAAACTGATCTGAGGAGGTAGAACAAACTTGTCGGAGTGGTTAGAGAAAATCACTAATGACTTTTGTGAGGATCAAGCAGTCGAAGATAGAACTTCGGTGGAAACTGTCAAGGATAAATTTTACACAGATCTCAGTGATCAATTTCTGTGCTCCTTACTGACCTTGCTGTTCAAATTCCTGATCGAGAAGGGAGTAGGACATATTGTCGAAACTCATCCATCACTTCACGAACCACCATCAAAATCTAACTAGGTGAAAAAGCAGAAGAAGTGGGAAAAATTCATTGCAGAAAGGGAGTGGGAATACTTCCTAAGTAAGTAGATCGAACTATCCGGGCTTTCCAAAAAGTATCGGACAGGCTATGGGGGGGTATCTAGTCATATGTCAAGATAAAGTAGAGTGGATTCTAGTCAACTAGAAATAGATACCATTCACTATTAATGAGAATTCGACCAAAAGTGAAATCAAGAGAATAGTATCACACAATGGTATGTTGGACATTCAGAAAATAGAGAGGGAAGAGAGACAACAGAGGAGGGAAGCAAGAAGAGAGAGAGCCTTAGTGCTGCATAGAGGAAGAAGTCCTAGGGTGACTGACCAGGAAGGGAATCCACCAGAGTCCGGTCATGACCAACATGAAGAAGGTGTGGAACAAGAGGTGTCCCCTACAGAGGAAGAATTGTGGATAGAGTAGCCAGAAGCTGTCCAATTTAGAGCTCACCATGAAGGAAAAACCCTCTCTCCATTGAATTCACGTACCTGGATACAAAATATAGTCGAAGAGGACCTCCGAATATGAGCTGGTGAATTTGGTATATGGAGTCGACTAGATGACAAGACATACACTAGATGACACCTCATTATCCGTCGTCCAGAGGAAGGAAATTGGGTTACCTTTCAAGCAGTACCCTCCAACCGAAGTATCCACTTACTCTTACCGACACATGAAGGAGCACCCCCCTACCAAATATAGCTTTGGAAGACAAAAAACATTCAGAACTGCAGACAAATAGTTGCAGTGGTCCATCGACAGCAGAAGTCGACATCAACCGACTGTCGGTCGAAGAAGAATTGACAACCGATGGGAATGAATGTTCCATCGACCATACTCCTACAGAGACAAATAAACCAATAACTCCACCACCCCCACATCCACCACTGCCACCTCCTGAGAGCAGTGATAGTGATTTTGACATGGGTCACCGATCAGCTCACATTCCTTTATATGAGGGGGATGAGGACCCCAGATGACACTGGTTCATCTGCGAGTCGACTTGGGAGGCCAACCAAGTTACATACGAATATAGACAAATGGCACAGTTCACCTGTGCCTTGAGGAAAAGGGAATTGAATTGGTATATGACCTTTTCGAAAAGACAACCTAGAGAAACCAAAGCTGATATCAAGGAGCAATTTCTATCATTTTTCAAAACTCCAAATGCCAAACACCTGGCAGCAAAAAAACTAAAAACAACATCACAAAAGCCAGGGGAAACTGTCTGCGACTATGATAATCATTGAAAATACCTTCTGAGCCAGTTGGACTATGTTATAGATGAATAGTTACTAATCCAGTGGTTTCTTCCAGGGTTATCTCAGAAAGTCTGCTAACACATCAGTCTGGAAAAATTCAAATCTTACGAAGATGCGCTCACAAAAGCTCTTCAAGTGGAGATGGATGAAGACATACCCACTTACTCCACTGATCATAGGTTATAAGAACAAGTGGAGAGTGTATAGAAGTCTTTAAAGGAGTTAAACCTCAAGAATCAGGAGATCAGGTGCACCAAATTCTCGACGGCTAGCCACTCCGAAGACAACTGTCGACAAGAATACAGCCGACAGGATGTTCGATTCATACAGACAAAATATTTTTGCAACATTTTCCAGGAGCATGGGGAACACTCGATAAAATACTTCCCATTCAACATGAAGAATGGCAAGGCATTCTGGTGTGTAATCTATGAAACCAAAAATCATAACATGAGCGACTGCTATTTGAACTTGAAGAACTAACAAAATTATCATGCAGTCTACCAAACCAACATAGTTGCGCAGCATAATGAGAATTTTTTTTTACCAAACGATCAAAACAGTCAGAGATATGAAGGCTGGAGATATGAGCGTCGGTACGACAATCGACGTGGAGGCTACGGAGGAAGAGGTCAATTCCCTAGGAATCGCAACAACCGACCACGTCAACCCATCTAGTGCTTTACATGTTATAAGGAGGGACATTGGTATGCAGACCGTCCATATAAATATAGAACTGACCTCAAATTTTGTACTCATTGTGGAGTAGGGGATCACTCGCTAGAGGATTTCCCTACCATGTTGGAAAAAATAAATACAAAGAAAAATGTTAATGTCTTGTCGTGTGTGCAAAAAAATTATGTAATAAACACAAAAAAATTGCATATTGTAACTCGACAAGGAACAAAAACAGGAAGTGATAACCCAAGAATCAACAAAATAAAAGAGAAAAATGTCTACCATGACACACTGAAAGAAAAACAAACATACAAAGAAGCAACCAATGTATTCAAAGAATTTGCATGACAAGCACAAGCTAATGACAATCGACATAACACAATAAATGAATTAATACAACTCGTACAAAAAGACAACTCAGTATCTCAGTTCATCAATTTGCTATACGAAATAAAATGTAACAACTCTGAAAAACAAACAAAGAACATCTGCAACTTAAATAAAAAAGATAAAGGTGATGCCAACCCACTTGTCGACCTGGAAATCGAAGGATACCATGTCCGACAAGTAGTACTCGACTTTGGATCACAAGTAAACATCATGACTCATGACACTTGGGAACAAATGGGCAGACCTCGACTCTATGAGTTAGGCATATACCTGAAATTAGCTGACCAGGGTCTAATTAAACCTATTGGAGTCTGGAAAAACATTGACATGAATATAAAAGGAATCTCAACCAAGGTTGGCTTCAAAATAATTGAACCTAAGGAAGGATCC
Source organism: Pseudotsuga menziesii (assembly GCA_001517045.1). Classification (NCBI taxonomy): domain Eukaryota; kingdom Viridiplantae; phylum Streptophyta; class Pinopsida; order Pinales; family Pinaceae; genus Pseudotsuga; species Pseudotsuga menziesii. Next base: position 264,261 of record LPNX010940867.1, read on the forward strand.
AGTTCCTTCCCAGTGTTAGTAGGTCGACCTTGGGGTAGAAAGATGAAAGCATTGATATCCCTGGACAAAGAGAGAATCAAATTAAAAGGAAATGGACAAAAGGTCATTCTACCCATTCATCCATCTCAAGGATAACCTAGGACTGAACCTATCGATGACAAAGTCAACATCCGACAACTCTACCAGATTCAAAACAATGCAGATTATACAGAACCGAATATCCATGGAGAACTTCATTTAGGAAACCAAGAGTCAGTTGGTTATAATTCAGACGCATAATTATATGATTGGGAGATTGAGAACTACAAAACACAAGAGAGAGGGTGTTGGACTATTAAAAAAGTGTAAAAAAATCCCACCCAATAGTGCTTCATAGTGTCCATTGTCCCAACAATCTTTGAGAAGAAAATTATGGCATACCCTACCTTACAACCTACCAATGTAAATACTACACAAATACCAAGATACAAGGAAAGGAATCACCAGTCATGCATGTAGAACAAGTTTCCAAAAATATTGGTGAACATGGCCGACTTCAAAGCCTAGTAGAAACTTTTATAGGACAAGCTGCTAGATGG
>LPNX010940867.1:264866-318978 GCA_001517045.1 Pseudotsuga menziesii
GACTATAGACCTGGACAACAACTTCAACTTACTTTGTCTAAAGGTTTGGAGGAAATAAGTTAACCCAACAGGCTCAGATACCTGTATTCACTCAAGGACAGAACCTAGAAGATCATATTAGGACATGTGAAAAAGAGCGGAGAAGACTTGGATACAAGGATGAACAAGCATGGACACACCTGTTCCCATCAACCCTCACTGAATTACCAAACAAATGGTATAAAATGGAAGAAGCTAGAGGTGAAACATTTCTATGGAATGAACTCAGGGAAAATTTCATTAAATATTTCAACTTTATACCACAAAATGAAAACTTGGTTGAAACAGCAAAACAGATTAAAGAATTTATCCAGCCGACTGAAAACAAACCCTTAAAAGATAACTGATAGACAATGAAATGTAGCATTATACAAATGAGGAAAAAACCATAGTCGACAAGACTACAGTTAGAAAATGAAAATACAGAAGGGAAAAGCTTTATATGGAAATCAAACCATGTCAAAACGACCAAACCTGTTTGTACAATCCTTAAAGTGGAAACAACTAACAAATATGATATCGACAGAATGACTACAGCTGACTTCCCTGCCACATTCTCACATTTTAAAGAAGGAAGTCGACCAATCAATGAAGCCAAAGCACCAGAGTGGCTAGATTCTAAACTCAAAACTAGAGAATTCGACATCTCAAATGATGATCGACCAAAAATGCCAAATATTGGTGACTACTGGAGTGAAGAGCAAACCACAGAAATAGTGAACTTATTAAAAGAGTTCCAAGATGTATTTGCTTGATATTATAAATACCTCAAAGGCTTAGTCCACGAAATGGGAGAAATGAAGATTGATACTAAACCTGACATTCGACCTGTGAAGAAAAGGCCATATAAATTAGCTCACAAATACAAAGAGATAGTCAAAAAGGAAATTGATAACATGCTTGCAGCTGGAATCATCTATCCTATTGACCAGTCAGAATGGGAAAGTCCAATGGTTGTACATCCCAAGAAACATGATCTGACCAAACTAAGAATTTGTGTCGACTTCAGAGAACTAAATAAAGTGACACTGATAGACCCATTTCCAAGTCCTTATGCGGATGAAATCTTAAATGAAGTTGCAAGACATATATGCTACTCATTTACAGATGTATTCTCAAGTTATAACCAAGTTCCAATAGCTAAATAAGACCATAAGTGTGGAAATTGAACCAGGTGATAGATTAATTTTACTCACAACAATTAACAATTGATCATGCAAAATCACTCACAAAGAGACTGAAAATTGGAGCTGAACACTAAACTGTATTAAATCAGTGTACAATAGACAACCCTATATCATAATAGGTTGTTTAATAAATAACATACATTATGGATTTGAATTCATGAGGAGTAATTCGAATCTAGCATAAAGCAGGCTTACTAAAAATAAGCAAATCCCCCATAGGTGTAAAAAGCTGATCCCAAATCTGTCATGGAGCTCACGAATTGGAAAAATGGATTAGGCAAGATAAAGAGTGGTGGAATGGTAGCTCATACATGCTTTTGCATGGAGAAAAGAGAGGAGTATGTGTAGGACAAAAAACTAGTCAACCTCACCTAGTCTAGCTTTTCCTTTGGCCTTAAAACACTGAAAAAGCAAGGAATAAAGCAGAAAAAGTAGAAGGGCACCTAGGAGGCCAGGAATAAATCAGAATTGATTCCTTTAGCTCTCCCATGTGCTACATGAGTCAAATAAGGCAAGTTTTACCATTATAGATAGGCAAATGACCACATGCACAAGGTGGGACACATGAACTAGGCTAATAAGACAAAAATAATGAAATTAATGTCTAAGTGGGTAAAATATGGGTTGATTATTCTAACACCCCCCCTTAATCCTGACTTATGAGTAATATATCAGAAAATTATAGGGCCTAGCAACAAGGCTTAGTCACCCTTTACATACTGCATGTCCATTTAAACAAGGAAAGAGGCAAAACCAACTTGGGAAAATCCTCCCTTAAACATGGACTGTAAAACAAAATTGTAGAATCTTGTCTTCACTCATGCTTTCACAGCATGATCAACAATCCCCAGCAGTGATTTGAGATTGCTGAAGGTCTTCTCACAAAATTCTTTGGTGAAGATATCAGCTACTTGTTCTGAAGATGAGCAGAAGAGTAGGTGAATGGTGCCATCATGCACAAGTTCTCTGATGTAGTGCATATGGATCTCAATGTCTCTAGTTCTCTGCTTCTAAAATATATCTTTGCATATTTGAATGGTACTTTGGTTATCATAGTATATGGTAGTTGATTACTCTGGTTCGAAGCCACACTCTCCAAGTAAACCCTGCAACCATAATCATTGAGTTGCTACATTAACAACTCCTCGGTACTCTGCTTCTGTAGATGAGAGTGCAATGGCACTCTATCACTTGATTGAACAGATGATTGGCCCTTCTACAAGCATGAACACATATCCTAAAGTGGACTTTCTGTCTGTGCTATCACCTGCCCAATCACTATCAGTAAATCCAATCAAATCAAGATCAGATTTTGCTTTATAGAAGATCCCATGTGTCCTTGTTCCCTGAACAAAGTTAAGGATCATTTTGGATGCTTTCCAATGGATATCATGAGGCTGATCCATTTATCTAGAAGCCACACTTACTGCATAACAAATATCAGGTCTAATATGTGTCAAATACAACAAACATCCAATTAATTGCCTATATAGTGTATTGTTTACCATAGGTGAAGAATCAACTTCTTCTAGCTTCACTCCTGAAAGGAAAGGAGTTTTGCTTGCTTTGCAATCCTTCATTTTGAATTCGTTCAGAAATTCCAAGGCATATTTGTACTGGTGCACCTTGATTCCATATTTGGTTTGAGAAATCTCAAGCCCCAAAAATTGACTTAAGAGCCCCAAATCTGTCATGGAGAAGGCTTGGTTCATAGCTCATTTTAAGGAAGCAATCTCAGCCTGTGAGCTTCCTGTAATGAGGAGGTCATCAAAATATAACATAATGATCATTAATGAACCATTAAATAACTTCAAATAGACATTTGGATCTTATTTGTACCGAACAAAATTCAGTGATAGCAAGAAGCTATCGATCTTGGCATACCAAGCCCTGGGGGCTTTCTTTAGCCCATACAATGACTTTCTCAACCTGCACACAAGAGAAGGGTTAGTAGAAAAACCTTGAGGCTGCTGCATATATATCTCTTCAGTGAGATCTCCATTCAGGAAGGCACATTTTACATCCATGTGATGTACCTCCCATTGCCTTGAGGCTGCAATGGCTAAGGCTAGCCTAATGGAATCCATCTTTGCCACTGGGGAAAAAGTCTCATTGTAATCTATGCCATGAACTTGTGACTAGCCCTTGGCTACCAATATGGCCTTGTACTTCAGTGGTGAACCATCAGCAGCAAATTTGGTCTTATAGACCCACTTACACTGTACTAGTTTTCTCCCTAGGGGAAGATCCACTAGCTCCCATGTGTTGCTCTTCTAGAGTGAGCCGAACTCCTCCTTCATGGATGTTTTCCATATTGGATCTCCTACTACTTCTTCATATGCTTTAGGATCAGACTCCACCATCAAATAGCATTTTTCAGCAAACATAGGATCCTTCATGGACAGACCACTCTCAAATTGAGATCTAGTCCTCCTTGGGTCATTGGGATCCCCAGCTAGCTCTCTTGCTACATGTAGTGTCTTGGATGTCCATTTTGGCCTTTTAGGGATGTTAGGGTATGCAATAAACTCATCTCCATTAGACAAATCAGAATCAGCATGTTCAAAAAACTCTTTACTTACTTCTTGAGGTTCAGGTGGTGAAGAGGCTTCACAAAATTCCACTGCTGCAAGGGGTTCTTCTTCAAACTGAACACACCTTTTCATGAAGGCTTTGTTTGTGCTAAAATTTATCAACTTATACACTTTTGAATATTTGGAGTATCCAACAAAGAGACACTCTTAGCTTTGGGGCTGCAAAGCCTACCTCTTCTCTGTCAGGATTCTAGCCCAAGCCTTTGAGCCAAAAATCCTGAAATGGGTCACATCTGGCTTGTGCCCACTCCATGCTTCGAAGGGAGTCATACCATCAAGATGTTTGCAAGGAACCCTATTCTAAATATAGGCTGAACAGTTGATAGCTTTGTCCCAGTACTTTGGTGGCAAAGTTTTGGCCTCCATCATGCATGTTGCCATCTCCTTCAGTGATCTATTCTTCCTCACAGCAACACCATTTTGCTATGGTGTGTAAGGGATAGAATGCTGCATCTAAATACCTGCATCTGCACACTAATTAATAAACTTAGAATTGACATACTCACCACCATTGTCAGATCTGAGGGCCTTGATTTTCCTTCCAGACTGGTTTTCAACCAAATCCTTAAAGACTTTGAATAGGCCAAAAACTTCAGACTTGTGTTTCAGGAAGTGAACCCAACAATACCTGGAAAAGTCATCAATAAAATTCAATGCATATTTGGCTTGAGTCATGGACATATGAGGGAATGGGCCAGCAACATCACTATGGATCATCTCGAGGGGTGCAGAGGTTCTCTCATGACTAGCTCTCTCAAATTTGTGCTCTGGGTGTTTTCCTAGGATACAACCTTGGTAGACTCCTTTGGAAAATTTTATCTTGGGCAACCCTATGACCATCTCTTTTTCACTAAGATCAGAAAGATACTTGTAATTTAGGTGGCCAAATATTTCATGCCATAGCTTTCTGGCTTCATTAGCATGAATGAGAAGAGCAGAGCGGTTTGATTAAGGTAGGAAGTGTGAGAACATGTATACCTTTTGAGCATGACTTGCAACTCCTTTTGCAATGACTCTACCAGTTGAGATCTTTGTGATCTCAACTTCATCAGGTGAGAATATGACTTCTTAGGAGACCCAGTGTGGGTCATCTGGTACACTGACAGGAGGTTGGAGGCAAGACCAGGCACATACAGCACATTGTTGAACTGACCATGATCAATATCTATCCTTCCTTTACCCATAATTTTAGTGAGAGAGTCATCTCCCAGTACAATAGATGGTCCTTTCAACTTGTCCAGTGAGGATAATGCCTCCTTAGTTGAAACCATGTGTCTTGAAGCTCCAGAATCAATAATAAAACTGGGTGAGCTTGATGTGCCAACAAGTAGAGCATGAACTCTCTCTCTGTCATCTGAAGTTGATCCTCCTTCTCTCTTCTTTGAGCTTTCTAGAAGGGAGATGCCATTCTTCTCCAGGAGTTGGGTCAGCATGTCTATCTACTTTTTCATACAAGAGATTTCAGAGTGATTGCCCTTATTGTAGTATGCACACTTGTTCATTTCACCTTTGTTTTTCTTCTTCTGGTAGTTCTTCTTGGGACCTTGTGGATCCTCCGGAGACTGTTTCTTGTCTCTCTTTTTCTCAGGTGGCTTTTTAGCTTTATTTTTGCCTTTTGAATCCACCTTCGAATCTCTAGCAATCAAAGCTTGATCTTTGGATGGTTTGATGGTGCCCATCATCACCATCTTATCCTGTTCTTATGTGAGAGATTCCATGAAATCTGCAAGGCTAGGCATCTTCCAGGTTCGAGCTGTCAGTTTTGTGGAATAGAAGGTCAAAACAAACACTGAATAGTTAGGGCCTAGATTCGAGAGGATGGCCAGTACGATCTGATCATATTTCTTTTCAATACCACACTGTTTTAGTTGCAAAACTAGTGCTTTGAACTTGGAGAAATATAGCTGCAGGGATTCAAAGCTCATTGGACTCAGAGAAATTAGCTCATTTTCGATTTGATGTCCCCTCATCTCATCTATCTTTCCAAAAATATCAGTAATATTCTCCCATACTTCATTCGGTGATGTCAATCCATCAAGATGGAAAAGGAGGTCTCTAGAAATAATCAGACACAAGAGGCCATAAGCCTCATCCCTCCTGTTGTGGCATTTTATCTTCTCTGTAGCTGCATTGGGCTCTGCTTCTATTGCCATAGTCACCCTATAGAGGAATTTCTCTCTCAACAGTATCTCCATCTCTGCTTTCCATCCAAATAAATTGAAGGGAGTCAAGATAGTTTTCTATGATTGATCCATAGCTTAGAAAATCTGTCCTGACTGTCAGTAGAAGGCTCCCAGTCACTGATGTCGAACTTGCAAAACAATTTTTGAAGGAGAGAAACAATCTACAATGGCTCTGATACCATTTGGAAATTGAACCAGGTGATAGATTAATTTTACTCACAACAATTAATAATTGATAATGCAAAATCACTCACAAAGAGACTGAAAATTGGAGCTGAACACTAAACTGTATTAAATCAGTGTACAATAGCCAACCCTATATCATAATAGGTTTCTGAATAAATAACATACATTAGGGATTCAAATGCATGAGGATCAATTCGAATCTAGCATAAAGCAGGCTTACTAAAAATAAGCAAATCCCCCATAGGTGTAAAAAGCTGATCCCAAATATGTCATGGAGCTCACGAATTGGAAAAATGGCTTAGGCAAGATAAAGAGTGGTGGAATGGCAGCTCATACATGCTTTTGCATGGAGAAAAGAGAGGAGGATGTGTAGGACGAAAAACTAGTCAACCTCACCCAGTCTAGCTTTTCCTTTTGCCTTAAAACACTGAAAAAGCAAGGAATAAAGCAGAAAAAGTAGAAGGGCACCTAGGAGGCTAGGAATAAAGTAGAATTGATTCTTTTAGCTCTCCCATGTGCTACATGAGTCAAATAAGGCAAGTTTGACCATTATAGATAGGCAAATGACAACTTGCACAAGGTGGGACACATGAACTAGGCTAATAAGACAAAAATAATGAAATTAATGTCTAAGTGGGTAAACTATGGGTTGAATATTATAAGAAGAAGAAGACAACCTTTGTGTGTGAATTTGGCTCATTTGCTTACAAGGTTATGCCTTTTGGATTAAAAAATGCACCTGCAGTATTTTCTAGAATTGTTGTCAAAGGAATACATTTACAAGACCATGGAAGTATACTTTGATGATTGGACAATATAATCCATGTTAAAGTATCATTGCAAATGGTTCAGACTTATGTTGGAGAGATGTCGACAAAATCAACTCTCCCTAAGCATCAAGAAATGCATATCTGTGACCCTCATAGGGATATTATTAGGGCACATTGCCTGTAAGGAAGGAATTAAGGTTGAATTTGCAAAGATCAAAATTATCCTTGACCTAAAACCACAACCAAACCCAAAACAAGTCAGAGTGTTACTTGGCCACATAGGCTATTACAGAAAATTCATAAGATATTATTCAAATATGACCTATCCACTTGAAGAACTATTAAGAGAAGATAAAGAATTCAACTGGACAGAAGAGTGCCACATATCATTTAAGAAATTAAAAAGAAAAATAGTCGAAGCACCAATCCTAAAGTTTCCAAACTGGTCGATCAAATCCCATGTTCATATTGATTCATTAGGCCTAGAAATAGGAGAAATCTTAACTCAACCAGGAGATGATGGAATGGATTATCCTATAGTTTATAGTAGCAGAAAATTAAACAAGGCTGAGAGAAACTATTCGACAATAGAAAGAGAAGCACTAGGAATGGTCTTTGAACTACAAAAATATTGACATTATCTTTTAGCTAACCCATTTATATTCTATACAGACCATCAATCACTTAAGTATCTCATCAATAAACCACTACATCATGGAAGGATTTATCGATGGCTACCGCTCTTTCAAGAATTTGAATTTGAAGTTGTGGTTAGACCAGGAAAGTTAAATGTCGGTCCTGACCATTTATCTTGAATTGACACAGGAGAAGAACCAACAGGAGTCAAAAATGACCTACCTGATGCACATTTATTTTAGATAGAAGCAGTCCCAATAGAATTGGAAGAAATAGCCCAGTTCTTGAAAGATGGACATGCACCAGAAGGAATGAGTACAAAGAAGAAGCAGATCTTAGCTATGAAGGCTACCCCATACAGTCTTATAAATGGATTCTTATACAAAATGGGTTTAGATGACATCCTCAAAGGTGTGTATTAGAACACGAATGAGACAACATTATGCATGAAGCACATTATGGACCTGCAGGAGGGCATTTCCAAGCAGACACAATTGCAAAGAAAATCCAACAGTTAGGGTTATGGTGGCCGACACTCCATAGAGATTGCAAAAATTTTGTCAGTCTATGTGACGGATGTCAATGACTAGGTCGACCCTTGCCTAGCACAAAAATTCATTTGATATCATTAAACCCAAGTTTGACTTTTGAAATATGGGCCATATACTTCATAGGACCATTTCCTATACCAGCAAAAAGGATAGGTGCAAGGTACTAAATGGGCAGAGGCTGAACCATTTGACACATGTTCTAGTGAGATAGCTTCTAAGTTTATCTATGAGAATATCATCACTATATTTGGATGTCCACTAACTCTAATTAGAGACCAGGGAACACACTTCATCAATAGAACTATCAAAACCCTAATCGACCAGTTCCAAATCGACCATCGTCGGAGCACATCATACCATCCTCAGTTGAATGGAGCAATTGAAGCATTTAATAAAACATTAACAAGAGGACTAACTAAAATATGTAATGCTGATAAGGACGACTGGGACGTGAAAATCCATGCATTATTATGGGCATACAAAATAGCATACAAACGCTCAATTGACCAAAATCCTTTTCAACTAGTCTATGGACAAGAAGCAGTAGTTCCACTACACTTCCGACAACAGACACCTATCATCGCAGAGATCCTACATGTTGATGTCGAACAAGAAAGAAAGGATTGACTATTACAACTAAGCAAACTCAAAGAGCACTGACTAATGGCAATACAACATCAATAAATCCAGACACAACAACAGAAAGCATGGCACGACCGAAACATCAAGAACAAAAACTTGTCGGTAGGAGACCTTGCTTTACTATACAATAGTCGAGTAAAAGGTAAACCTAAAAATATCCATACATAATGGATGGGACCCTACGTTGTCGAAGAGATACATACCAATGGATCAATCCGACTAAGGACATTACAAGGCATAGTATTTCAGAAACTCATTAATGGATCCTAACTAAAATGCTACAGAAACTAGAAATTCACCTAAAAAAAATAAAAAAAACCCTATAACGACCATAACCATAAACCAAAAATCTATAAAAACCTAAAAATACAAAAAGCAAAATAATACCTAACATACCAAACACTATGATACGAAATCACCATTTTGACAACTGACATCATGCCCATCGATATAACACCATCGACCATTTTCATCGACCGACCACTTCCATTGACCATTTTCATAACCAACATCGACCGACAACCTCGATAGTCCCATCTTGCATTCATGACATTGAGCATCGAAAGCAATTGGCCTTTAATCCACACTCAAGTGTTCCAGGTAGAACATCACGTCTTCCATTAATACAGTCATCGAGGAACACATCCACAACATCACCTATAAATACTAGACCGTCGAAGGATCATTCACCACAATTTATACAGAGAGAGCATCATAGCATCCAGTCGACTAAAAGATGAGAATACCTTAGTGAAATACACCACCAGACTGACATAGTGGCACCCAGAAAAACTAGAGCCTCGACCAAAGATAAGGAACTACATGCTAGTGATACACCTTTAGTCAACAGGATAAAGAACATTAAGAATGCCAAGGTCCAGGGAGGGTCATGGCAAAAAATATGGGCCGAGATGCAAGAGTGGGCGTATGTTAACAATAAACCCACTCAAGCTATGGAGAAAATCTGATACAGCACCATATTTAACTATGCCAATGCACTGCTCATGGCCAGCTTTGGTGGCACCAAGGAAACCACTGTAAAGTTCATCATAAGCTGGTACCACAATGGTCAGTTCTACTTCAACCAACCGGTCAACATATCTAGGGAAGTCATCTCCAAGATGACTGGTCTCTCAAACGAAGGAAACCTAGTATCAATCGGTATTAAAGAAGGACTGGTCGAAGAACTCACCGGGTCACCGTCGGGAAAAAAATCAAAGGGGTTGATGATTAGTCAAATCACAACCCAAACGCCATAGATTATGGCCAAAATAATAGCAATAACACTCACCGTGGCAGGTCGAGGCAGCGACCTCAAGATAGAAATGCTAGAAGTTGTCGACACTATTGCGACAGATGGAAGGATATACAGATGGGATGAGTATGTCACTGACATGGTCAAGACCATCTATGAAATATGCCAAGAAACAAGAGGAATCATCAAGTTCCCCTCCCTAATCGTATGGATAGTCATGTACCACATATGCCCAGAGGGGAACCCAATATTTTAGGAACTGACAAGGTTCCACATGTGGAGATTCAAACCATTCTCCCAAAGAGGAACATTGTAGGAACTTGAAAATGGAAAGGTCTTGTTGGAGAACTGGCTTCAATAGCTCAAAGTTTGCATGGCTAGATGGAGGGTGCCTCCAAACATCTAAAGAATTCTACCGACAAAATCCCACATTTAGCTATAAATCGACCATACCTTGGCATGGTACATGTAGGGAAACAAATCAAATGCAAAAGCCCTCAACTACTATCCATCGATCGACTAGATATTTCGGGGGCTGTCTCGATAGGCTAAAACCAAAATACCAGTACCAGGAACAGCAAAGAAGAGTGACTTCTCGATCGAGGAGCCATTAACCGACCAAGAAAAAGAGGAAAACTATGAGCTGAACCTCTATATTAGCACCTTTGTGTCGGAGGAGACACCAGTCGAACACACTAGTCGACTTCAAATAATCATCAAACCTCTGACAACAAAGAGGGCAGAACCCCAGATAACAGAGCCACAACCAGAGTAGTAGGTAATTACTATGGCTACAGAAAGTCTCGTCCTGACCCAGGAGCCAAGGGGAGAGACAGAGCTAGAAAACCCAGAGTATTCCTTCACAAAAGGCATCATTAAAAGATTGTCGAAAGAGATAGTGCCTACAAGGAAGAAGCTCAAGACACAGCAACAACAATGAGGAAAAGGTAAGCACAAGCTTATCATCACCGATTCATCAGACAATGAGGAGGAACTGGAAGCTATGGCCCTCGACATAATAGAGGACACCGCCGCTAGTAAGGTTCCAATGGAGACCCAGTTCCAGTGATTTGTCGATGCAGGAGCACTACCAGGTCGACCAAAGAAAGCTAAGACCACCCACACGATGATGCCTGAAAACGTGTCGATCTTGTGTCGATGCCTCCACCTCCATCACCGACAAAAGTAATAGAGGAGCAAGTTCCAGAACAACGGTCAATAAGACCACTCAACTTGTGCAAAAGTGTGATGTCAGAAGCTGTGAAGGCTAAGTTTGACAAAGACAGAGACTTGTAGGAATTCATTGAAAAACTGCCTGAGATATTTACATCAGCCCAGAAGATCTCCACAAAAGCACCTCTCTTTGAGGTTGGTGGATACGAACCAGGACATGAATTCTAGTCTAGAACCTTTGCCACTATCACTTCAAATTTCGAGAGAAATCCCAACAAGGAAGCTGAAGTGACCGCATGTTGGACCACTACTATCACTCCGACTACACCCCAAACCAACCTACCAGCCGCTGCACTGACTAGAGGAGAAGAAACTGAGGAGGACATAAATCACCAAGTTAACCAAATGTTCTTCGACTTAGACTCACCTCCCTAGCTTGACAACCCACCACTCACCTGTGCTTCCCTCAACCCAATCACCCCTGACCATTCACCAACTCCCTCACCACTGTTACAGAGAGAAATTCCTATGGCTTGGGGTACCACAACAGACAACTTGACTCTAGAAATCAATCATTTCCAATATGCAATAGAAATTAAATATCTAACACTAAAGGATCAGACCTCATACCTTATTCCAGATGGTTGAAGTAGATCCCCGTTGAGCTTTCCAACTTCAGCTTGAATTGATAGATTACTTTTTCAACAACAAGTAAACAATACAAGCATACTATATATATTAGTGTTAGATATATTCTAGCATATATAATCAATAATGTATAAGCATTTGAAATCATCCCATGGATAAAATATTTATTCAAGCATACATTATTGGACAAGAAAAGATATTTCTATTAATATAAAATCAGAGATTACAATGGATACAACCTCTATCAGCATGTCTGCGAATCAGATAAACTGAATCCTTCACTTGGGCTTCCACCACCTCAATCCTCCATCTCTCGATAGCAATCTCACAAGCAAAAGGTAAGCTTGGGAAGAACACAAATGTGCTCCAAGAGACAAAGGGATGCAGACTCAAGCACAAGTTCTGGAAACAATGGACTATAGTTTCTTTTCTCTCAATTCTCTCATATGCCTTCAATGTACCAAATATTTCCTTATATAGCAAAACTAAAAGGAAAAACTAAGGGTATACGCGACTGTTCATAGTAAACCCATGTGTATACGCAGAAACAACAGAGAAACCTACATGTATATGTGACTGTGAGTTCAAAAATGGCATATAGGAAGAAAGGTGCATAAAAATAAAGAAAAATAGACAAGCTGAGAAAAACTTCACACCAATCAGACACTACCAGGCAAACATGCCCCCAAACCCGACACAGAAACAAGAGAAAAAGAGCAATTAAAAGTCATTGAATGCCGATAGAAAACCCCCAAAGGAAAACTACTAGGACCTCCCCAGCAGAGTCACCAATTCTGTTACGAAGAGAAATTCCTATTGCTTGGGGTGCCACAACAGATAGCTTGACTCCAGAAATCAATCCTTTCCAATATGCAATAGAAATTAAATATCTAACACTAAAGGATTAGACCTCATACCTTATTCCGAACAGTTGAAGTAGATCCCCGTTGAGCTTTCCAACTTCATCTTGAATTGATAGATTACTTCCTCAAAAACAAGTAAACAATACAAGCATACTATATATATTGGTGTTAGATCTATTCTAGCATATATAATCAACAATGTATAAGCATTTGAAATCATCCCATGGATAAAATATTCATGCAAACATACATTATTGGACAGGAAAATATATTTCTATTAATATAAAATCAGAGATTACAATGGATACAACCTCTGTTGGCACGTTTGCGAATCGGGGAAATTGAATCCCCCACTTGGGCCTCCACCACCTCAATCCTCCATCTCTCGATAGTAAGCTCACAAGCAAAAGGCAAGCTTGGGAAGAACACAAAAGTGCTCCAAGGGACAAAGGGATGCAGACTCAAGCACAAGTTCTGGTAACAATGGACTATAGTTTCTTTGCTCTCAATTCTCTCATATGCCTTCAATGTACCAAAGAGTTCCTTATATAGCTTTTCAAAGGGGTAATGAAAGGCCGAATCCGAGCGATCTCAAGGCATATGGAAGTCTAGGAGTCAAGTGAGTCAGATCCATGTCAAGGAAAACTCCAAGAGGATTTGGATTTTGTACACATCCTGATGTACGCGGTTTCAGGGGTCAAACCCGTGTATATACGCAATTAGGGGTTTAAAATTCGCATATATGAATTTACACATGTTTTTAGGGATGGTCAAGGAAACATCAAAAGAAAAAAAATGGTCCAAGGTGTCTAAGGAGTCTGTAGAGGGACAAGGGAAGGCCATACAAGTGTGATTCACCTGGAGTGGTAAAATCAGCTATAACACATGCCTCTACCACCAATATCAACATATGATGACATAGGTAACGAATCTCGACCCTCTCTTTAAATTTTTTGAGTTATTTAATTCTTTTTGTGTTTTTTGATTATATGGAATCAAAAGACATATTTTTTGGGTGACAATACATAGTGACATATACCATATGCATGCAGATGTGGGACCATGACAGCTTGAAGGCTTCCCTCGTCATAGACGAAGGGGAGGAGGAGATGATATCATGAGTGTGGATGCAGAGCAGACGCTCCAGAGCATTCATACCAACTTTGTTAGGTTGACACACATAGTTCCCATGGTGCAAGTCGAGGACTTTCCTGAGGCTATGTAGCACCAAGTGGTGGGTGTACCATGAGCATGGGTGCGATTATTTTGATGGCTAGCTAGAGCCGTAGTGACCTTCCATGATCACAACCCCCCTCCTCCTCCACAAGCTTAGAGATCTGGGAGTGACACATTTTGTATTACCGTGTATTGTATTTTGGTGGCTCAAGAGCCCCATTTTTGTATCATGACACTATGTATTACCACATTTTGGATGTTATATAAAAATTTAATGGTGATCGGTTTATTTATTTACATGTGTAAAAATTTGTGTTTCTGATGAATTTATTGTGTATGAAACAAATGCCAATCTAACACATAGTTAGCATATGAGTCAGCAACTTGATTATTAATTCTAGGAATATGTATGTATGTTATATTGTCAAATTGTTGTTCTAATAATCTCACATATAAGAATCTTCTCAATAACGTCGGATCTCTAACATGGTACAAGCCATTAAGCTGTGACACTACAAACTCTGAATCAAGACGTACCTCAAGAGAGAGAACGCCATGTGAAATGGAATCCCGTAGAAGCTCAATAACAACACTATATTCAACAACATTGTTCGAAGATGGCCGCAAACACATGCTTACTGAAGACAGTACTTGACCCATAGGAGTATAAATCACCTAAGCAGCAGAGGCTGAGTGTTGAGTGTGATGGCTCGTACCATCCGTGAATTCTATGTAGGTGGAAGATTCCATTGACATCTGCCAAAAAAAATGGAAACTAACCACAAACATGATCACTATAATAAAAATGCCTAACTATGCAAAACTGTACAATAATATACAATAACCAGCCTTGGCTGAAAAATCATGCATAGTATTTTTTGTGGCAGAGCCCATTCCTAGGCTCCGCCAAGGCTGTTCCTTCATAATACACTAACTCATAAGCACCCTTCTCTAACACACGTTTGATGACGTAAGGACCATGCCACATGGGGTTAAGCTTTCCTACCCCCAACCATTCTTTCGGTTGAACCCACAAAAGGACCAAGTCTCCCTCACTAAACCTCCTTGGATGGACAGAATTATAGTACTAGACCTTTATGCGATGTTTATTTACTTCTAGAGCCACCAAGGCATCTCGACGCTGCTCATCAAGTTGCTCAAGGTGGACAAAACACTCCTCCAATGGTGAAGTCTCTGGTAAGAGTTCTACGGCTAGCTTCAAAGAAGGAATCTCACATTCAACCGGAAATATCATCTCCACTCCATGTACAAGTTGATATGGAGAAAAACCCGTGGTAGTCTTAACAGTGGTTCTATACGCCCACAAAGCAGGATATAAAATGATGTGCCAAGTATTCTTGCTCTGTGCAATGGTTCATCAGAAAATGGATTTGAGTGATTTATTCACTACTTCTACCTATCTATTTGCTTGAGGGTAGCAAGAGGAGGAATTCTCTTGTTTGTACCCTAACTTTGATGCCAACTCTTTCATCATACGATTCTGAAAGTGTGAGCCATGGTCAGTGACAGGCTCTTTCGAAATTCTAAACCAAGTAATAATCTGGTTGAATACGAAGTGTGCGGCTGTCTCACCATCGAATTTAACTGTAGGCATAGCCTCAACCCATTTTGTGAAGTAATCAACAACCACTATGATATGATGATGTCCCCCAGCTGAAGCTGGGTTTCAATCCATAAAATCAAGGCCCCACTTAGTGAAGGGACCAGCGGCGATGATGGGATGTAACAGGGCAGGTGTCAAGCGCATATTACATGCAAACACCTGGAAAGGGTGGCACCTATTAACCACATCCACACAATCCTTAAAGATAGATGGCTAGAAATAACCCGCTCTTAATATTTTTTGGGATGTAGAAATACCAGATAAATGACCACCACATGCCCCTCCATGGCAATCATTCAGCACTAGCTCAGCCTCTTCATGAGTTAAATAATGTCATAAAATGGAATCTACCCCACGGCGGTACAAAGTGTTATCCACTATGAGGTAATTCTTAGACATGTGACGTAATCGTCGTCGTCCATCTCATGAAAGGTGAGTAGGGACCTTCAATGTTTGTAAATATATAATGATATCCCCATACCATGGGTCTAAATTTGAGATTAAGAAGATGTATTCATCGAAAAACGTATCTTCACAAAACAACTCCTCAGCCTCGCTTGGGAAATCTGATATAAGCTCTGCAAAAATTAACGATTTCTTCGACTTTGCCAAAACAAACTCGAGATTGAATTCTTACAGGATGACAATCCATTTATTAAATTTTCCCCCAATCATCCTTTGGGTGAGGATGAATTGAGATGGATTAACATGGGCTACAACCAAGGTCTGGAGAAGGAGAAGATAATGTCTCAACCGTTGAACCGCACGTACGGTAGCTAAAGTAATCTTCTCAACATGAGAATAATGAATCTCTGTGTCAATAAGGTTTTGGCTCAGATAGTATATGACATGCTCTTGGAGCTCCTCATCCTCTTGAACCAAAACCATACCAATTGTCTCCATGGACGTGGCCACATAAAGCAGAAAATCACGGCTATATTCTGGGGTACTAATCACTAGGGCTAATTCTAGGGCTCACTTGAGCACATTAAAGGACTCCTGGGCTCGCTCATCCCAACAAAAGGTGCTGTCCTTCTTCAAAAGACACATGAAGCCTCTAGTCAAATTGGAAAAGTTGACAACGAATCTCCGTAACAAGTATGCCATGCCTTGTAAACATTGAAGATGAATATTGTTCGGGGGAGACAACTGAAGTATTGCCTAAACCTTCAAAGGGTCGACTCTTATACCCTCTTTAGAAATGATGAATCCTAACAAGTGACCTGACTTCACAAAAAAGATGCACTTGTGAAGATTTAACCTAACCAAATAATGGCGGCATCTTTCGAATACCAATCTCAAGTGATAGGAATGATGCATTCTCATACAAGTATGAGCATCAATTTCATCCAAAAATACCTCGATAATCGACTTGAGATCATGGAAGATCAAGTTCATTGCCCACTGAAAAGTAGCTTCGACGTTCTTAAGGCCAAAAGTCATTTTTCGATATGCAAAAGTTCCCCAAGGACAAATAAATGCAGTCTTATGTTGGTCCTCAGGTTTAATTTGTTTCTGATTATATTCGAAAAAATCATCCATAAAGGAAAAAACCTTGCTACCTGCACACTCATCCAAAATTTGATCAATAAATGGTGTGGGGAAATTGTCCTTAGGACAGGCATGATTCAAACCACGAAAATCAGTACATATGCGGATCACTCCCTGATTCTTATCCATCAGAATAGGGTTTGAAACCCACTCTATCAAGGGAAAGAGATAGATAAAACTGGCTTTCAATAGTTTCTCTATCTCTGCCTTAATCGTGGGTGCTTTCCTAGGATTCACCACATGCAAGCGTTGTCGAATAGGCTTAGCATTGGGATAAGTCTTAATCTCGTGTTCGACAATATGAGGGTCGATACCTGGCATTTCATCATAAGACCAAGAAAAGATATCACTGAATTCTTTAAACAGCTCAGTGTATTCTTGAATCTTAGCATGGGAACATTCTGCTCCAATATAGACATTCTCTATCGTGCCAGGATCGCGAGAGATATTGATAGGAATCATTGAAGATATGTTTGCCATGTTTCCATCAGCCATAGGACCAGGAGAGCTTAATGGAACCATAGGATGACCAATTCTCTCACTAAGAACCACTCTAAAGTCCTCAAGCTCCAAGTGGTCAAGATTGGGAAGAAAGTAAGATCTATGATGGAGTCCCTCCCATGGTAGCTCAACTCCCAACATGGCCTCAATAATTGCTTCATCTGAAGGGAAAACACTATCAAGGTAGTCATGCACATGAGAAAAATGCACTGCCCATGATGGCAGCACATAAGGGTCCTCCTCCTCCGTCCATGAAGAGGAAGGAATGGGATTTTCAACACACTCAAGATTATCTTGATAAGCTACCATAGTTGCAGGCAATGACATGTTTGTCACGATGGGCTCACTCGGAGTACTCGGTGTAGGAAGAATCCAAGGATCTTCCATATTACTCATGTGAAAAGACACCGATCTCATAGATGTCGAAGCCTCACTGGAACTAGACCCTATCATAAGGATCAGTGTAGGACAACTAAAGCTTCCCACGAGGGATGGATACATTCCTACACCCACACTCCTAGTTGTCGATTGAGAGTGTTCAATGATCGAGATCGAAGCTCCCGAAGATGCGGTAGCTTTTGGATTCTTGAATGAAATTTGATCAATCGTGACTATATTCTTGTTAAATGGAAAGCATATAACGCGAAATAGGGAAGAAGCTACAGCTTCCATACTGTACATCCAATTCCTACCCAACAAGAGATTGTAGTCAAGGGGCGCATCAACCACCTTGACCTCTATCGCAACGGCCTTCCCTCCCAAACAAACCTGAAGGTAAGGAGGATCCCATGCAGCCTAAACAATCTCCCATCGAATGCAGTTAACATGGTCACTGATTTAGATAGCTCAGGGGAACCTAAGCCCTTCCAACATGATAAAGACATCACAGAAGCGACAGCGCATTCATCAATCACAGTGCGCTTGACGGTTATGTTAAGACATTCTACATGAATCAACAGAGACACATAGTAAGGGAAGCAAGGATAAAGTCCTATGGTTTCAAATTTAATCATAGAGGAAGAATCATCATCATTCACACCGGGGCAGAAAGCAAAGCCTTCCTTTGCGAAGGACAACTTTGAAGCACTTCCAATGTAGACATCACACAAGGAGAGTGGCTGAAATCCTTGACAACTAAATAGTTCTAGGTGGCTTGGGCATTAGGATTGTGCCTCGAATGCTTAAGGAATCCCTTAGGAATGTGAGGTGCAGCTTCAAGTTTATTCATAGGTTTCTCAATATGCAAAGGAGACCCTGGTGAATCAGGTTCCTTTCTTGGGCTGGGTTGTGACAAGCCATAGTCCTTCACACTGGTCACAACTTTTGTAGCACATACCATGTTAATGCAACCACGACCACTACCCTCCAGCAGATCTTGATTAACACTAGACTGATCATGGGTCCTTGATTTCATATTTTGATTGTGAGGTAAAGGGTTAGTTAGCACAGCTGGGCCCTGTGCCAAGAATCTTGAGGCTTCATCGATACGAGGGAACAAGTAAGTGAGGTGATCATCCTTACATAACTTGCAAGGGAATTTAACCTTATGTTTAGCTTGCTTGTCCCCCCCAGCATTACGGGTGTTCTTATAATTATTATTAGCATTCTCATTCCTATTCCCACCCTTATGATTATTCTTTCCCTTCTTTTTATTCCGTCCGGGCTGCTGGTTACCCTTCTGTTCCGACAATTGTACTGAAAGCACAATCACCGTTTGGGTGGGTTGAGAAAAAGCCATGGCTTGTCCTGAAGCAGATTGGTTGACTGACAATTGAGTAACTTGTTTTGCAACTCAATCTGTAGGTTTAGCACTCGCACAACCCACAATGCCATCTGCATGTGGTCCAGGTTTAACTTTGGGGTCGAAACTAGAACGTGGAGCATTGGGAATGATCTCATATAACAAACTGGACTAAGCATAAATCAAATCCAGTTCCTACACCCTAAAAATGGCTTGTTCCTCATTTTGCACTCCAGATGTAGAAACATCCTTCGATATATACGGAAATAATGACTTAAGGAACCATTTGAGGAGGAATTCTCACAGTATAAAGGCTTTAATTAACCTCTTCTGTCTACGCCACTCTTGGATATGATCCGAGATATGTGTGGCTTTATCCTACCAAAATGTCGACAAGAGTTCATTATCAACGTCATAACGCACTGGTAGCTGGAAGTGGTTAAGAAAAGTCATCGCTAGGTCATCGAACAAAGTGAATGCCCCCCTAGGTAGCTCTATATACCATTTTGCAGTAGGCCCTATAAGGGTGTGTTGAAACAGCCTTAAATGGATTGAGTCCTAGTGTAAGGAATTCGAAGAGCACCATAGGTGAAAGGTAGTAACATGTTTGCTTGGATCCTCTCCTGGTTTGCCATCGAACTTGGGTATGTCTGAGGGAAGCTTAGTAAGGACAGTCTGACAAGCTTGGTCATGAGCTACATGATCATTCATTAACCTCGACAAGTCAGGAAGATTCAGTGTTGCAAGGAAAGGGAGCCTAGGATGATGAGGTCAATGGATCGCTCCCTAATAGTTCTAATTCACATAGGTCTGATTACCACCATGCCCTTGGCCATAGTTCCCTCCTCTTGTTTGACCCATATAGGGTGGCATGGAACCACCATAGTGTGGTGTACCTTGACTATTCAGAGCTACAAAGCTGTAATTTGGAGAGTAAGCAGGTTGTTGATACCTACCCCCATAAGGTGAAGAAACCTTTCCATACTGTCTCCCATAATAAGGTCCATAAGTCATCACATGAGATGTCCCATGAGACACTCTGTAAGCAGGAACATATGCTCTAGAAGTAGGAATATACATTCCAGAAATAGGAATATGACCTCTAGAAGTATGAACATGACCTCCTGAAACAATGGGTGATGCATGAAGCTAAGACACAACTAGTCTAGTAACCACAGTATGGACATAACTCGTAGCAACGTTCTGGCCCAAAGGACCACGTGAATGAGGTGGAGGGTGAACATTTGAAGAAATAGGGATAGAGGATGAAGCGATCTATGTAATTATGTATGTACTATTCCCTATAGTCACTCGTCTCAGATTTGGTATCCTAATAGGATCACTAACCCTAGACCTAGGAGGAATATTTGATGTAGCTTCCACCACCAGGATGGAAGATGCAATGTGACTAGTGCTCCCAAACCTCTCCACATGGTAAGGAATGAGAGTGCCCACATGTATAGTGTTAGGATTGAACTCATATTCGACATGAAATGCCAAATCATGTGTGGGAAAACTAGACATACCATAACTACCATAAATAGTGCTTGCGGGTTCAAAATGAGTCTCACCATCCTCCGACATTCCATACCGGCGATGCGTCAATGGGGAATCAACCCTAGAGTAAGTAGGTCTATCATGAAAAGTTCCTATCTCAGAAATCACAAGACCTAACTCAGTCAAGTCGAGTGAAGGATCATAGTTAGGATTAAACTCCCCATCACCCACATGAATGGGAGAAGGTGGTTCAGGAATACCTTCTATATGGTCTCCCATTTTGTGTGAATCAATGTGTGAAATAGTCCTCCTAGACTATCTATTTCTCACTCCCAAAGGAGGAGGAGATGTAGAAGGTGAAAGTCTTGCTAAACAACAAGAATGGAGAGGAGCCACACCTAAATCCATAATGACTCAAAAAATATAAAAGACTCTCTATCTACGCAAACCCTACGCAAGCTAATGTGCATAGAGCAATCACCAATAAAATCTAAATCCAAATACAAGCAATCAAGGGTAGGATAAGTGAGCTCCAAAATGAAGCAGGTATGTCTCTCCTAGGAGAGGCTTGAGACTCCCATACATAACAAGTGAAGGTACATAAACAATTATTGTAGCCCTCAGCTTCAACGCATAAAGCGACTGTGCTGTCTGAACCCAACCTGGTCGAGAAACTTGTAGAATAACCCTTGCAAAGTACCCCCTCAATATCCTAGGTAAGGCCACTAAGGTCACCTCAATATAATCAATGCTCAGGAAGACAGTCGTAGGTGGGATTGACTATATGGGCAGGGTTGAAAAGCCCGAAACTCTCGAAAGAGCCCCCATATATGAATACAATCCTGGAAATATCTCCGGTGCTACTTAGTTATGACTAGGGGTCATCCCAATCAATAAACGCTCACATGGCCTCGTGCTTAACTCCCTTTTGAGAGGAGGATGCTGAGAACCACTAGTTATACCAAGGAATTTCACACACTCACCTGGACAGACACATACATGTTGTTGTTTAGTGGTCTTGGAGAATTTACTCACAATAAACTATTCCAAGACCCTAAAACCTAATCTTGTTGGTGAATCCTATCAAATAAAATAGTGTAGTTCATTTTAATTAAGCGTTGATTTTAATTGGATTTATTACTCAAAAAAGGGATATCGCCATGCAACTAATTGTTTTATGACACAACATGAAGTAAAATGCACACCTAACAATCAATGCAAATGCATTGTGTCCATGAAAATAGGGTATGCTACTATGTGAAATGCACAATTTTCTTAAAATAATTAATGCAAGCTTTCCTATATGAAATCTTGACTAATACTCCAAAGCAAATCTAGTGCAAGTACTATGCAAAATGCAAAATGCAATGCATGATGATAAGCAAATATTTTGGATTTTTTGAAATAAAATGACATAAAAAGCAAAAGAATGATTCTACAATCCCCAAACTCTGCAAGCACACTCAAGCAGTACTCAAGTAAAGCACTAAGGTAAAATAAGTCTAATGCACTAATCCCAAAACAAAAAATAAAAAATGCAATGACAAGAACATTCTTAAAAAAGAAATTTACCCTAAAAAAAACATCTCTGGTCAGAAACAGAGGTGTATACAGACTTTGGCAGTATCAAAGGAGACTTAACAATCCTCAAAATTCACCCAACAAGCATTCAACTTCCTCTAAAAGGAAAAACTAAGGGCATACGCGACTGTTTGCAGTAAATATGCATGTAAACGTGGAAATAGCAGAGAAACCCACATGTATACGCGATTGTGAGTTCAAAACTCACATACAGGAAGAAAGGTGCATAAAAATAAAGACAAACAGACAAGCTAAGACACACTTCACACCAATCAGACACTACCAGGCAAACATGCCCCTAGACCCGACACAGAAACAAGAGAAAAAGAGTAATTAAAAGTCATTGAATGCTGATAGAAAACCCCCAAAGGACAACTACTAGGGCGTCCCCAGCGGAGTCGCCAATTCTATTACAGAGAGAAATTCCTATGGCTTGGGGTAACAAAACAGACAACTTGACTCCAGAAATCAATCCTTTCCAATATGCAATAGAAATTAAATATCTAACACTAAAGGATCAGACTGTGTACCTTATTCCAGACGGTTGAAGTAGATCCCCATTGAGCTTTCCAACTTCATCTTGAATTGATAGATTACTTCCTCAACAACAAGTAAACAACAAAATCATACTATATATATTGGTGTTAGATCTATTCTAGCATATATAATCAACAATGTATAAGCATTTGAAATCATTCCATGGATAAAATATTCATTCAAACATACATTATTGGATAGGAAAAGATATTTCTATTAATATAAAATCAGAGATTACAATGGATACAACCTCTGTCGGCACATTTGCGAATCGTAGAAACTGAATCCCCCACTTGGGCCTCCACCACCTCAATCCTCCATCTCTCTATAGCAAGCTCACAAGCAAAAGGCAAGCTTGGGAAGAACACAAGAGTGCTCCAAGGGACAAAGGGATGCAGACTCAAGCACAAGTTCCAGCAACAATGGACTATAGTTTCTTTGCTCTCAATTCTCTCATATGCCTTCAATGTACCAAAGAGTTCCTTATATAGCTTTTCAAAAGGGTAATGAAAGGTTGAATCCGAGTGATCTCAAGGCATATGGAAGGCCAGGAGTCAAGTGAGTTGGATCCATGTCAAGGAAAACTCTGAAAGGATTTGGATTTTATACACATCCCGATGTACGTGGTTTCAAGGGTCAAACCCGCATATATACGTGATTAGGGATTTAAAAGTCATGTATATGAATTTACACATGTTTTTAGGGATGGTCAAGGAAACATCAAAGGACAAAAAATGGTCCAAGGGGTCTAAGGAGTCTATAGATGGACAGGGGAAGGCCATACAAGTGTGATTTACCTTGAGTGGTAAAATCAGCTATAACAATCGCCACCACCATCTCCACCACCACCCCCACCCCCCGACTCAAAGCAAGCCCCACCACAACCATCAACACCAACTGTGACCAGTTCTACACCCCTTGCATCTACCCAACCAGAGGCAACAGTCGTACCACCTCCCCAACCAAAGAAACCATCAACCACTATCCCACAAACCAAATATCTTGACTTGAATTTTGCAAGTACACAGGTGTCGAGGAAGGAGAAACAAAAGAAAGAGCATCATGGACATCCATCAAGGGTCCATATCAAATTGAAGGATGCAACTTCACTGACTGACGCAGATATAGGACAACTCCTCAAGACCCTAGCAGGTGAAGCAAAGACGAGGAGTGAGCATAGATGTAAGGAACTTGATGAGAAGGTTGCAGAACAAGTCGAGTTCCTTAACAAATGTAGGAACCTAGCCTATTCAGTCATGCCGAGCCCCATAGAGATTGACACATACAAACCATTTTAAAGGGCATATCTATTATTTGAAACCATGGCATCAACCCTCAAAGCACAGATTCAGGAAACAAAGGAAGAACAAAAATAAGAAACTGCTCGACTCCTAATGGCACAACACACTGCCTTTTCTGAAGCTTATAAAGTGCTGCAAGATCACATGGAGGAGTCTGTCATAACTGAAGAAATACTGAGAGACTATTCTACTTACTACAGGCAAGTCTATCAGAAAACGCGACATACCCAACAAGGGATCCAAGCATTGGCAAGTAGGAAAACCACTAAGGAAGCACTAAGGACCACAATAGAAAAACAAATAGTGCTTGAAATAGCCAAGCTGCAGAGACTTGAGAGGGAAGCACATGAGTGGGTGCAACAAGCTGTCCCCAATTTAGAAAAAGTCGACATCATCTGTCTGTAGATGAAATGACTTATAGAGACTGCAGAGGAAAAGGACTAGTTTATGGGTTTCGACATGGAAAGAATAGAAGAAGTCTCCATTTTAGAAAAGATATCGATCCTATCAAGCCTAACCACACTTACCATCGAAATCCAGAAGATTTTGCAAAGTGTGACATATTTCCAACATCACCTCGCAGTAACAGCCCCAACCATTGTTGAAGTCTATGTACAGAAATGACTTACCATCAGACTTCACAGCCCATGAAGACCAGGAACACCATAGTAACTATTGAGACCAGAGGAATTTTTGTACCTCCCTGTTTCTTCAGGATGAAGAAACATTTTGTTCATGGGGGGGATGTAGGTTGAGCAAGTCAATAAGTCGACTTGAATGAGAGCCGACTTAGTCGATCAGCCAACTAAGTCAGTCGGCCAACTAAACTAGAGATTAGGTCGGCCACCTAAGGTCGTGTCGGTTCACCAAATCGACAGGTAGTTATTTTGTAATCATATATAATAGGCTGTTGAGCCAGATGAGAACTCAGTTAAGTTCTCTATGTTGTATGGACTCATTCATGTAATATAATATGTTAATTCACCTACTTGTTCTTATCTCTTGTCTCTATTTTATATGTATGTTTTAGTATGTATTTTTGGTAACCTTATGTTATCTATGAAATTACAACAGTAGTACACGAGCCTTATTATTTAGAAGCCTCGAGAAACTTCTCTTTTTCCCTTTTTACCCAAGGTACAACACTTCTCCTTCTATGACAGAGCGGTTCTAGTAATAACCGCCTATAGACCAAGGGCAATGGGCTGTGGCACCACTTGTGGACAACCAATGAAAGGTGGTGCAAGAAGGGGTACCAATCCTGGACAAAGGGGCATGCGCGGTGCTGGGAATTTGTATGACAGACTGATAAAAAACCATTTAGTTTCCACTCTAGAAACTGGGGTTCAGGGCAAGTAGGTATGTCAAATGTCTTATCACATGATGGTGATAGGATTTTGGTATAATAGAATTCTCCCCAAAGCATGAGTCTTAGATTGATACGATAAATGAGAGCTTTGAGAACAAGTCGTTGCTAGGAGATGAAAATATCGGCTCGATCGGAGTATGCAGTCAAGTAGGCATCTGTAGTGCATCAGTATGTTGAGTCATAGATGCATGTAACCAAACTCATAGCTGCAGACCAATACAAGGCAGATACATGAGTGGAATAAACAAGCTTGGCTACTAGAATACAACGTAGATCCATGCGATAGAGGACTCAAACTTGGACATAGATACCAGACATACAATGTAGATCTATGTCATACAGACACAAATTTGAGCATAGCCACGACCATAAAAATGTGGATCCATTCTAGATATACAAAACTCCATCGCATCCTGGGGAAAAAGAAATGAGTGCTTTTAAACAAATGCCTAAGGTCTTCATCTCGTCTTCCACAAAGTACGATTCTATCCACGTGATTACAATGATATGAAGTCGAAGATGGTAGAAACCACTTGATTACTGGCCAATGATGTGAACCATTAACAAGTGCGAGGGAGATCATCATTAATGTCAATGATTCCCAAGGTACCCTGGTACAATATATTGAGTGCGAATATATGTCCTGATGTCAAACACCTAGTCAATTCTATCGATCAAAGGTCAATGATGTGAACCTATGTCGAGAGAGAGAGAATTTGTCATTAAGGCATACATATCTCAAGGTACTAAATATTGTTTCTAAGACTATTTCCTGGATGATGAGCTGATGTCGACGGGAATAGTCTCATTGAAGGAGGGCCATGATGAGTCCCACATCGACGACATGAAACTAAGAACATAGTTCTAGAATGATGTGAATGTTGTAACCATATGACTAAATCAAAGATACTGACACAAAGACTATGTAGAATGGAGAGGTAAAACTTCTTCAGATCCCCTTTGAACATGGGGTGGCATGACAAAATCACTTGGCAGCATGACTAGAAAGGACAGATATACAATGCGACAGTGGACAATGCATTCTTTTGAAAGACTCAAAGGATTGGCATGACTCATGAAAGTGGATCGTCATGGAGATCAGCTGAATACCCAATTGACTGACATGATTGTGCAGACAAGTACCATGTTTAAAGGTAACAACAAACAACTTCCATTATTTACAAAATGATTCCCTTTCCATTTTCCCCATCATGATCGATGAGTGCCTCTTTTCGGTTTTACGAGTTCAAAGAGGGTAACAAACACTCAATATAGCTTATTAGATGACAAGTCCAGTCTCATATGTTTTACGAACCTGAGAGAGGAGAGGTTCATTCCCAAAATGGGTCTCTCAATGTTTAATTTAATGAGTCCATTGAAAGAAAACTTGGTATCATTCATGTTTAGAGAGTCTGAACGAACACAGAAGAAAACTCCATGGGGGGTCCTTTTTCGTATGATTTAGTCTCTAAGGCCCGAAAAAGTGTAAAGTCATACCTTAGAGAATTCTTCTAGTCATGATTGGCTAGAGTGTTTCTTTCTCTTAAATAGTCCTATTCTAACTGAGAAAGAGATAACCTACCGTCGGCTGGATGACTCTTCAAATACTTTAATGAGCGTGAAGAAGACAAGATCGCTCGACAATATTTTCGTATTTAGGGAGCCTGAAAAGGGTTTAAAGAGAACTCGATGAGGTTCCTTTACACAACGTAATGTTTTACGAGCCTGGAAAGAATCAGAAATGGACTCAACGACTTTTTCATGTTTAAGGAGCCTGAAAAAGAGGTGAAAAGAGGACTCCATGATGCTTCTTTACACAATGTCGTATTTTACGAGCCTGGAAAGAAACTTGAACTAGACTCAGAACTTTGATACTAGATTTTAACAAGCATGACAAAGTGTCGTAATAAACACTCGACGACCTTTTCCATTTTGTGAAAGTACAAAAAAATTCATAAAAAAACTTTCCAAAGATTCTGACTAAAGTCAACCTGCAGACGACTCATAAACAAGTGTTAAATGCATTCAAAATCAACATTAAGGGATTATGACAAATAGATTTTGACCAGAACATGATGTAATATCAAAACTATAGTAAGTCAGACCCAAAAAATGTCTATATAAGGCAAGTAAATAGTAAAAAATCAAACATTTCGCTATTTACCTCTAGCAGAGAGCACTTGGAGTATTTTCTAGCCAGATCTTCCACAGCTAATATCGAGAGTTGCCACCGTCCATTTTCAGTCTCGTCAGTTGAAGGTAATAGCTAAGACCCTTATCTTTCATTTCACAGCTTCTATTTTGGGATTTGGTGGGGTTTTGGGCCTATTTAGCAAGCCTTAAAATCCAATATGCAGGCACCATGGCTACCCCTTATGGGATACGCGGTACCACCAGAGAACCACACCAATAATACGGTGGACAAGCAGTGCCACCACCTATCTCCAACGGGGCATAGGAGGTGCCAGCCATGGAGAAGTTAAACAAATGATATAGGAAAAATTCATTCTATCTTTTGATTTGCAATGACTCAAAGATGATATTAATGCATACCATTGTTGTTTTTGGTAGGTCTAGTCTTCCAAAATATGGTGATATGGAAGGAAAGAACACATGATGATGAGGATGCTGCTGCTGAAAGGAATGTGGTTTGTATTTCTGGACTCTAGAACTGTGGGCTGCTAAATTTGTTTCGGACACCAAGCATGGTGTCCCATGAGAGATTACTGGAACACATACTGAGAATGTGGAATCTAGAACAACAATATTTCGAGGTGGGGGCACACATACTTATAGTGGAGGTAGAAAATATCTACTTCTTGACTGGACTATCAAGATGGGGTGCCCCCATCTCATGGAAAGGTTCCCGTGGTGGGGACATTACCACCAGAGAGCTCATAGATCAGCAATGTGTACCAGGTACAGGTACATCGGGGAATAAAATCCCCATCAGGGCCATGACAGACAAGGCTCTATGGATTGTCTTGTTCACCATGCAGAGGGTGCCAAGGAGACAGGGTGTACATCAGGATTCTAGGGCAGACATGTTGTATGCCCTAGAGGCTATGGCACCTATGGTGTTCAACTGGGTAGAAGCATTGCTTCCAATCTTCAAGGAACATCTGACTAAATGTCGATAGGGAGAGCTGAAGCAGTTTGACTTTGGTTCCACCTTATCTTGCTTCTTCTTTGAGTGGGTCCCATAGATGAGGCCCCAGGTGACTTTTTGGAGTCTGAGAGCACGGGACCCCCATATGTTGAAGTGGGTCTAGGTCATGGCTCGCACAGAAGCGGGTAGGGGTAGAGTGAAGTTTGGTGATCCATTCTTCAGATGGCTGTAGGATTAGATGCTCATGGTCAAGGACTATGCCTATATAGGCACAGATTTTACACCTAATCCTAACCTACCACTCCCACCTGGAGGGCAGTGGGGTGACATTGGTAAGAAGCAAGAAACCCTAACAATGGAAAATGTTTTTATGTTTTTTATGTTTTATATTTTTTATGATAAGTGATGAGACCTGTTTGTCTTTATGCAGATGTTGGAGCAGCGAGGCTTGGAGGAGCATCTCCATTAGATAGGTGAGCCGAAGCTTGCTTCGTGCCACAGGGTGATGATATCACCGAGGAGCTGGAGGAGAACCTAGAGAGGTTAACTCTGGACATACCAGATGCTAATATAAATGACCTCCCGACTAGATATCAAAGATCTATGATGGGAGTACCAGGCCGATTCAGTAGGTTACTACGTAGGGTGGCTCTAGCAGTGATGTGCTATCATGAGCACCATCAGTGGATGAGACATGTATACTGAAAGCTGATAGCTTCAGGATTTTTTGTATGATAATTTTTCTTGAAATCCTATGTGCTTCAAATGAGGTCTTGGGACCTATTTTTGTAAAACTTTTTTGTATATATATATACAGACTTTTACACGGTGTTTATATGTTTCAAATGGATAAATGCATTTTCTATGAGTTCTATGTGTCTTCAAATGTTTATTTATAGTGTACCATGTTTGATTTGACGTCATGAATGGGAAATATGCCAATCTAGAATGTAATTAGCCAATGAATCAGCAACTACATTATGTTTCCTAGGGATATGCCTATAGGTAATGGTTCCAAATGATCTTTCTAATAAACGTACCCACCGGAAGGGGTGGAGGAGCACTGGGTTCCTAATGGTGTAGACATGGTTTAAATGACAAACCACAAGTTGAGAGTCCATCAAAACTACTAGATCACAGACATCTTGGGAGGCATATTTAGTCAGAAGACCGATGACTTCTTCATACTCAGCGATGTTATTAGTAGCGAGACCTTAGATGCCACCTCACCCACAAATTTCTCAACCATATCTATCCATTAAATCCCTATAAATATGAGCTCATAGCCATGGTTGAGGGGAGAACATTTGAAGGTATTGTTATGTTGTTGGATTGATTCTTGGCCCAAGATCATTTGGAGAGAGCATAGAGAGCTAGAGTAAGAGCTTTTGGGGATGAAGAGCTGGTTTCATGGAGATGCATGTCAACACTAAGGCTTGGTTGTAAACTTCTTCATATTTCTAATGCAAGTTGATTTCTATCCCACATATGATGTTGTTGTTGTGATTTTGCATACATATGTTGCTAGATTCCTTGGTCACTAGCATAGATTAGTAGATCATGTTCCGGTTGCTTTGATTTGTTTCATGTTGAGATTTTTTGTAGGTACACAGGTGAACTATCAAAGCCTTATATTCCAGATATCTAGAACATCTAGGGAGAGTCTTTAACCTCTTCCTCTATTTGTTCTGGATCTAAACCATTCAGACTAGTGGAACACTTTGTTGTCCGCAGGAGGTGAAATATTCCATCTAACAAATCTGGCAACTCAGCTGGGGAATAGAGAACCCAAGCAACCAAGGCTAGATTCAAGGTGTGGCAGCAAGCACCATCAGCGAAGCCATAGAAATCCATCTGCATGACCAAAACATGGTATAAATAGATGTGGACACTAAAACTCAAAACCATCTTGAAAATACTAAAAGCACACTAAAAGTCAATCAATATACATATATCAAGATACCATCTAGGGATAGTACCTTTTTAGGTACAACCCATTGCGAGGTTACCCCAAAGGGATTCCATCATAATCAACTAACTCATAGGCTCCTTTCTCTAACACCTTGGAAATAATGAAAGGTCCATACCACATGGACTCGAACTTACCCTTCCCTAGCTTGTCATATCTCTGGTCATAAGTCAAAACTAGGTCACCCTTATTGAAAATACGAGGCTGGATGGATTTATCATACTGCACCTTGACACGTTTTTTATGTGCCTCATTAGCCAAGGCAGGATCTCTACGAGTCTCATCAAGGTTATTTACGTACAAAAATCTCACTTCCTCCGTGGAAGTGTTTGAGAGAAGTTCGACAAAAAGTGGTAAAGATGGAATATGACATTGGATCGGCAAGACAGCCTCAATTCCATAGATAGGCTAGAATGGCGTGAAACCAGTAGCTATTTTCACAGAAGTCCAATAAGCCCAAAGAGCGGAGAAAATAATGAGATGCCAATTGGATTTATGATCTCCAACCATCCGACGAAGTATATTTTTCAAAACCTTATTAATGGCCTTTACCTAACCATTAGCTTGCAGATAATATGACGTAGAGTTTTCATGGCGAAAACCTAGCCTAGCACTCAATTCCTCCATCATTTGATTACAGAAATGAGATCCGTGATTACTGATGATGGACTGCGGAACTCCAAATCTAGCTATGATATGATTGAACAAGAAGAGAGTGGTAGTCTTGCCATCTTCTGCATATGTAGGCATGGCCTCAGCCCATTTTGTGAAATAATCCATGGCTACGATGATGTAACCATGCCCCCCGGATGAGGTAGGCTTATAATGCATGAAGTCAATCCCCCATTTGGAAAAAGGGCCAACATCAATGATGGGGTGAAGTGGAGCAGGATGGGTGCGCTTTTTGGGATAAAAATGTTGGCAAGGTGGGAATTTCTTAACAGCCTCATGACAATATTTGAAGATAGAAGGCTAGAAATAGCAAGCACGAAGGATTTTATGGGCTATAGCCATCCTAGATAAATGACTGCCACATGCTCTAGAGTGGAAATCATTCAACACATGCTCAACCTCCTCGTGAGTGAGGCATCACTGGAGAATGGAATCAATCCCATGTCTATACAAGGTATCATTTAAGATAAGATAGTACTTTGCATGGTGACAGATGCGGCGATGATCATCGTGAGATAGATGTGGCTGAAAACATTGGGTCTAGAGATAAATCAGCAAATATCCATACCAAGGATCAGTGGTGCTAATTAGGAACATGAATTCATCTAGAAATGAATCACTAGGGTCAGATTCCATGGTACCATAGGGAAGGTCACACATAAGCTCAGAAAAAACTGAGTTCTTTGATGTAGCCTTTGCAAACTCGAGATCGAACTCCTAAAGGATAACGATCCAATGGGAGTACTTTCCCCCGAGTACTTGATGAGTCAGAATGTAGTACATCGGGTTTTGGCCTGCCAATATGGTGGTAGTGGGAAGCAGAATGTAGTGATGAAATTTTTGCATAGCAATGAGTGTGGCCAAAGCTAGCTTCTCCACATGTGAATAATGGGTTTCAGAATCAATAAGATTCTTATTGGTGTAATAAATCACATGATGCTGACCGTGGAGATTGTCCTGCACTAAAACCATGGCGATGGTAGTAGCGGAGGTAGCAATATACAAGAGAAAATCCTTTGAATAATTTGGGGGTTGTATCACGGGTGAATGAGTCAAAGCATGCTTAAGATTATCAAAGGCACATTGGGCTTGGTCATCCTAGAAGAATGGAGTGTTCTTCTTGAGGAGATGCATATAACCGTGTGTTTTCTCAATGAAATTGCACACAAAATGGCAGAGAAATTTTTCCTTCCCATGCAAAATTTGGAGTTCAAGGATGTTGGTTGGGGCTGGTAGATTGATGATAGTGGCAATGTTCAAAGGATCAATCTGAATTCCATCTTTGGAGACCACAAAGCCAAGCAGACATCCCATCTCAACGCAAAAAACACATTTATGTGGATTGAGATGTATATTATAATGATGGAATCTGAGGAATATGTCTCTAAGATGACTAGGATGGTCCTCCCATCGCTGTGAATGAGTAGGGAGGTCATCAAGGTACAGTTCAACAATATGTTTAATGTCATGAAACGCATAGGACATTGCACACTGGAATGTGGCTCCAGCATTTTTCAAGCTGAAAGGTAACTTCTTATATGCAAAGGTGGCCCATGGGAAAATGAATGCCGTCTTATGCTGATCGGAGGGAAATATATCAATTTGATTATAGCCAGAGAAGCCATCCATGAATGAAAAGATGATGCTTCTAGCACAGTTGTTGATAATCTGATCGATATGTGGGGTAGGAAATTTGTCCTTGGGACAAGATTTATTTAAATCCCTAAATTCGATGCAGACTCTAATGGTGCCCTGCTTTTTATTGACAGGGACAATGTTCGATACCAATTCCATTAGAGGTACAGGATAAATAAAACCAGCTTTGAGAAGTTTCTCAATCTTAGGTTTAATAGCTGGGCCTTCCTAGGATGGAATTGCTTAAGTTTCTTCCTAACAGGTTTAGCCGTGGGATAAGTTTTAATCTAGTGGACCACAATGGAAGGGTCAATCCCCGACATCTCTTCATAGGACCAGGAAAAAGTATCATAGAATTCTTTAAAAAGTGCCTTATATGGTTTAGATTCATCTATGGAGCAGTTCTACCCAACATGAACATGCTCAAAAACATCAGGCTTGGTTGATATGTCAATTGGGTTTGTTTGAGTAATGTTGCAAATGTTTCCTTCAGAATATGTGTCTTGCAACAATATAGGACTTTGTGGAACATTGACAATATCAGTCGGAAACAGTGATGCAAAATCATGGCTGCCCAAACTGGTATTGGGGAGGAAAATGGATTTATGATGGTGATCCTCCCAAATGGGCTCATCTATATTCATGATCTCTATAATGGACTCGTCAGAAGGAAAAGTCTTGGAGAGATAATCTAGAATCGGAAGAGAAGGGTCTAACCAGTACGGTAAATGGTAAGGATATAAAGCCACTAAATGAAGTTCATTAGTGTGATCATCGAAACAAGTTTCAATGGTGTCATACATAGCCTCATGCGGGCTCAACGATGTGGACTCAACAACATTTTTGCCCTGGGTGTCAAAATCAAATGAGGAAATCATATGTACTATCGCAGTATCTATGCTAGGAGGAGTAGAGGGAAAAATCCCCATAAGGGATGAATCCTTCAACATACCTACCCCAATCAACTGGTAAGGAGGAGGGGACTGACCTAACTTGGGGATGTTATTAGCCATGGAGGTAGTAACATCCGACATATAGAAATCAAGTTGGTCAATGGTAACAATTCTCCCAAGATGCAGGAATTGGACCGTTCGAAATACTATTGAAGCAACAACAGTCATGGCATAGAACCAATTCCTTCCTAAAAGGAGGTTAAAATCCGAAAAGGCATCTACCACTTCTACTTGGATGGAAACGGTTTTTCCCCCCAGCTCGACCATGAGGGCTGATATGAGGCCATGGGGTTGGAAACCCCATCCATCAAAGGCTTTAAGGGTCATAGGTGATGTAACAAGCTCAGGAGAGCCAAGAGCTTTCCAACAAGTCAGAGATAACACTGAGGTCGAAGTTCCTTTATCTAGTACCGTTCAAAAAACTTTCTTTTCCACTACTTTCATAATGATCTGAAAAGAAATTTTATGCGGTAATATAGGTTTATAGTTCTCAACATTGAAGTGAATCAAGTTAGTGTTATCCAAGTCTACAACTCCTAATGATGTCAACAAGTTCTTGCTCTGTGTGGGGCAACTTTGGAGTACTTCTAGGGTAGACATCGCACAAGGTGTCTGAGCGAGATCTTCAACCACATTATAGAATTGAACAGCTTGGGCATTGGGATTAAAGATAGCCTTCCAAAGAGTACTCTTTGGTGGGTGAAAAATCATGTCGAGAGTAGGCTTCTTGATAGACAAGGGAACAGTAGATGAGGATTCCAGAGAACTAGTAGAGGGAGCTTTCCCTAAAGAAGATTGATCTTCTTTCTTATCTGTGGGTTTGTCATAATTCTAGCTTCGAGTTTGCAGATAGATGGTATCTAAGGACATCATATGAATTTCCTTCGATGAACTAGAGTTACCCTGGTTAGACATGTGGTCTATCAGTTGTTGTTGAGAGGGAAAGGGATCCATAAGTACTGCAGGTGCAGGATTAGAGTTCAGAAAATGAGAGGTTTCATCTCGACGGGGACACTCCTTTGAAAAGTGGTCACCACCACATAACAGAGAAGGATATTTATCCTTCCTTTTCCCTTTGTCATTGTCATTATTGGTTGATCGTGGGGTCTCCTATTGGTTTCCAGGTTTTTATTTTAATTTTTACCTTTCTTTTTATTACCCAAGGCTTGAGTACCCTGAATAGAATTGACCTTGGCAGAAACCTTAGAAGTTGAAGGAGTAGCAGTTTGGTTTTGCTTGCCAGGTTTTGCTGCAGATGGGGACTGGATTGAACCAACAATCCCATCAACAGGTACTTCTGCTGGTGGCTTGGTAGGGTCAATGCTGGGGTGAGGAGCTTGAGGAATCAGGTCATAAAGATTCCCAGACTGGGAATAGACCAAGTCTAGGTACTGAGCTCGACTAATAGCCTGCTCTTCGGTAACGACACTGCCCATGGCCACATATAGGGAAATAGGAGGAAACAAGGACTTAATTAACCAATCAGCTAACAACTGATCCAGAATAGGGGCCTTAACAAGCCTTCTATGCCTTCTCCACTCATGAATATGATAAAAAATGTGGGTGGAGGTGTTCTGTCACAAAGAAGTTAAAATATCAGTGCCTGTTTCATAACGAATAGGGAGCTAAAAGTGTGCAAGAAATACGGTTGCCAACAAGACAAAATACACAAACGAATGTTGTGGGAATTCAATGTACCACTTTGCGGCCATACCAGTCAAAGTTCACTGAAAGAGTCATAACTGAATGGAATCATCCATGAGGGAGTTCGAGGAACACCAAAAATGAAAAGTCATAACATGGTTCCGTAGATCTTCACCCTACTTCCCATCAAATTTTGGAATATCCGATGGTAACTTTACTGGAATGGGAGGCCACGAGGGATTGTGTTGAATGGGATCATTAATCAACTTGGACAAATCAGGCAATTCCAAAGTTTCTAGAAAAGGTAACTGTCTATTTGGTTGCACATACTAGTAATATTGATATGGCATATAATTACCAATAGGGCCATAGGTAGACTGATAAACAGGTTGTTGTGAGGAAGAACCATCGGAAAATCCACCCATGGGGGGTTTATTTCCAAAATCAGGACTGCTAGGACCACCAGGGCCTCCAGGAGGAGGACCACTAGAGCCACTGGGACCGCCAGGACCATCGAGACCACCAATACCACCAAGAGGCAGATCACTAGATCCTTCGGAGCCTCTAGGAGGTGGTAAACCTCTAGAGCCACTGGAACCACTAGGTGGAGGGCCACCAGGTCCCCCAAAACCACTAGAACTGCTAGGACCATGAGGAGGACCTCCATATTCTCCAAGACCATTAGGTCCCCCAAGGAGAGGACCTCCATAAGGTGGTCCTCCTACACCTCCCACAGTATGTATAGGTATCCCACCCATAGCTGGCATGTAAGACCAGTTGGGTTTCCCCCATGGCATAAAAGTGTTACTAGGGTATGGAATTCCAGCATAAGGCATTCCTATAGGATTAGATGGATGATTACCTATAGGTATTTGAACCATAACCACTAGAAGACTGAATGCTAACAGGTTGTGCCCACAAGAGATGAACTAAACTAGATGGGGGATTTACCACATTAGTGTGGGTGGGAGGGACAAAAACTATAGATGTTTCTATGTTAGAGGTTTTCCCTTGACTAGGTACAACTATGGTATCAAATAATGTAGGTCATGCCGGGGGTTTCCCATTGGCATTCAAAGGTACCGATGAAACATGAATTGAAGGTTTGGCCCTAGATGCAAAAGACCTGGGAGGATTTGGAACAAACATAACATAAGAGGTGATAGGGGTGGAAATTTGACCTCGGCTGTGGGTTGTTAATGGATGATCTATAATCGGTTCAATGGGTCTCATAAAATCGGCTCTTGGACGATCAAGGGGACTTCACTTAGTGAACCTCTCACATAGCACATGCGATCATGGGATATTAAAGAATACCCTTAATTTCAAAAGATATTGATCCAAACTCTTTTTGTTGAAACCCCCTCCCAATACTTAAAACCTCCTCCCCACCCCTTTTTATACCTCAATCCTTATAAACCACCCTACCCACCCCCACCTTAAACCCCTCATCCCCCCAATACCTGCAATATATTGGTTCAATTTTTGATTATTTTAAAAACCACAATATGAACTAATGTGATAGGATATTGGTCAACAAGTGAAGCCCCTGTGTGAACGATATCCCATAGGAAGGGATGTGGAACATACTAGTGTAGAGCCTAATAGGTTATCAATCTAATTTTCTACCTCCTGTGCATGGAGAATAGTAGAATGGTATTGCCTACATTCTTCTTCACTCTTAGGAGAACTTACGTGGGTGCCACATGAGGCAATGGCCTGTCCGATAGGTGTCTCCCAAAAAGGAGCATTAGGACCAAAGTCCGGATGGGTATCATCAACATGAACTTCCAAGGGAGGATGGAGTGATGAATATTCCTGGAAAGGATTTTGGACCAAGGGAGGTGAGTGTGAAGAATATGGTACTCCACTTTCAACAACCACATTATCTCCCACTTGGGAGGTGGTAGCAGCTCCTTGGTCGATAGATTTCATTGGATTTTCTCCCAAAACAGGAGTAAAATCTGGTGGCAAGGCCCGTACTCTTTTGCACTTTCTTAACTCAGCCAGTTTGTATAGTTCCTATCTAACCTAGGGTCTAAAAATCGAGAAAAACACACCAAAAGACTTCCCTACTCAAACTATAGGTCAAAAAAAGTAGACTTAAAATGACAAGAGGAGTTCAAAAGTTAGGTCTCTCACTAGGATTGTCAATAAGGTGCCACTCGCAACATACCTCGAGGGTACATGTGTAGTAATCTCCTTGAATGTTGTTTTCGGTGTATGGCTCCAAACAAGATGACCAAAGGGATTTTCCCATATAGATAAGGTACCCTAGTGGGGTCTCCCGATATACTTAGGGTACATGGGAGCTCGAATCGGTAGTAGTGCTATCTAATGCATAAACATACACAAGGGGCCTTTCGATATACAATCAAGTACATGAAGTACCTTTATATATACCTCAAGAGTACATGAAAGGATTTTCGATATACTGATAGTACGTTGAAGAACCATGCGAGTCTCAAAATGTAATGCTGACAAATAACGATAGCTCCTACGTTTTACGACGCCCGAAAACGTATCTAACCTATCACTCAAGTTACTACGTAAATTTTAACCTACAACTACCATTAATTTTAACTTGTATAGTTAGGTGAATTCCTGATGTTTTGACAAAAAAAGTAAAACCATGCAATATGCTTGTGCAAATGTTCACTTTACTGTTCAGTATGCCTACTTACGGGAGGGAAGAGGGTGTTTTTCTTTTTGTTTCAAAACCAAAAAAATTTCCAATCAACAGTCATGAACATCAAATCAAAGACAAGCAAATACTTCTACAAACCAAATTCTTCTTTTCAAAAGAAAATGAGAAGGGTGAGAATCTCTTTTCCTAAAAGAACAACACTAAGCACACCTATATGCCAATGCACTCTAACCTTTCAAATTTCTCAAAAACATAAGCAA
The DNA here is from genome assembly GCA_001517045.1 of Pseudotsuga menziesii. Classification (NCBI taxonomy): domain Eukaryota; kingdom Viridiplantae; phylum Streptophyta; class Pinopsida; order Pinales; family Pinaceae; genus Pseudotsuga; species Pseudotsuga menziesii. The sequence continues at coordinate 303,361 of LPNX010940867.1, forward strand.
GTATAACTTAAAACTACCATTTTTATTTTATTTTGATCGAGATAGTCCTATATGCATGAGAGACAAAAGATCATAAAGGTCTTAAAATCTTATAAAGCCAATCAGAAAACCCAAATCCAATGCTCAAATATGATGTCCTAATCTCAAGCAAAACTTCTCTTTTTTGAAGGGAAGAAAAATAAGTTTACTATGCAAGCAAGAAATGAAACCTAGAAGCTAATCTAGCATTCTTCTTTCAGTATATGCAACGAAAAAATGCTTCAATGAGCACCCTAAGTTTCAGAAAACAAGAAATCCTTCTTTAAGAACAACCAACAAGAAAGAAACAAATGAACAATAAAAAAGACTAAACAAATTTTTGAAATTCCACTCAAATCAATCTTAAACCATCAAAGAAGCAAGCCACACACACCAGATTCAGTAACACAAGCCTAATAATAGAACTGAAAGAAATCAAAATTCCAATTTTTTACAAAGAAAAATGAGGAAAAAGGGTTTTGGACTAATGCCTACCTGGCACCGTGCTTCATAGGTATTGACAAAGAGTTTCCAAGACAGCACCGCTCCTTACAAACCAGATACAGGCGGTGGCACCACGTACTACTCACTATGTTTAGGCAGTGGCACCACTCCTCGTACAAAGCATGGGCACGGTTCCATGTAGATGGACAAATAAAAAAAGAGAACGATGGATCAGATAAAAAAAATACTAGATCAAGGCAAATACTGTCGAATTGAATGTGGTAATAGAGCATAAAATATCAAAATGAATCAAATCTGAACAGATCTAGAAATTTCAAACCCAAATAATACAAATCAGGAATTAGATATGACTGAAAAGAGTTGAAGAAAATGGAGCCTAGATTCGAGCAAGAGTTGTAGACTGAGGAAGATCAGAACAACTGAATACAACTACTCCCCAGTAGAGTCGCCAGATTTGTTAGCTGGAATATTTCACCTCCTGCAGACAACAAGGTGTTCCATTGGTCTGAATGGTTCAGATCCCGAACAAATAGAGGATAGAGGTTGAAGACTCTCCCTAGACACTGTAGATATCTGGAATACAAGGCTTTGATAGTTCACCTATGTACCTGCAAAAAAGCTGAACATGAAATGAATCAAAGCAACCAGAATATGATCTACTAATCTATGTTAGTGACTAAGGAATCTAGCAACATATATATGCGAAATCATAACAACAACATCATATGTGGGATATAAATCAACTTGCATTAGAAATATGAAGAAGTTTACAACCAAGCCTTAGGGTTGACATCCATCTCCATGAAACTAGCTCTTCATCCCCAAAAGCTCCGACTCTAGCTCTCTATTGTCTCTCCAAATGATCTTGGGCCAAGAATCAATCCAACAGCATAACAATACCTTCAATTTTCTCCCCTCAACCATGGCTATGAGCTCATATTTATAGGGATTTAATGGATAGAGATGGTTGAGAAATTAGTGGGTGAGGTGGCCTCTAAGATCCTAGGATGAGGGATCTCGAGCTCAACCAACCCACAATAGTAGGGATAAGGTATTACACGAGTCTTATCATCTAGAAGCCTCGAGAAACTTCTCTTTTTCCCTTTTTACTCAGGGTACCGCTCTTCTCCTTTTATGACAGAGCGGTTCTAGTAATAACTGCCTATGGACCAAGGGAAATGGGCAGTGGCACTGCTTGTGGACAACTGATGAAAGGCAGTGCAAGCAGGGGTACCACTCCTGGACAAAGGGGCATGCACAGTACTGGGAATTTGTATGACAGAAAGATAAAAAACCATTTAGTTTCCACTCCAGAAGCTACGATTCAGGGCAAGTAGGTATGTCAAATGTCTTACCACACGATGATGATTGGATTTTGGTATAACAGATGCGCCCCTTGACTAAAATCTGTTACTAGGTAGGAATTGTATGTATAGTATGCAAGCCATAGCTTCTTCTCTATTTCTAGTTGTATGCTTTCCATTTAATAGGAAGATTGTTACGATTGATCAAATTTCATTCAAGAATCCGAGTGTTACCGCATCATCGAGAGCTTATATCCTGATTATCAATCATTCTCAACCGGCAACTGGGAGTGTGGGTGTTGGCATGTATCATCCCTTATGGGAGCCTTTAGTTGTCCTGCAACCATTCTTATGATTGGGTCTAGTTCCAGTGGGGCTTCATCTTTAGTGAGATCGATGTCTTTTCGCACTACCCATATGGAAGATCCTTGGATTCTTCCTACAACGATTCCTTCGTGTAAGCCTATCGGAATGGACGTGCCGTTTCCTACAGCAATGATAGCATATCAAGCAAATATTGAATTTGTTGTAGATCCTAGTCCTTCCTCTTCATGGACAAAGGAGGAGGACCCGTATGTGCTACCTACATGGGAAGTTCAATCTTCTCACACACATGATTGCCTTGATAGTGTTTTTCCATTAGATGAAGCTATTATTGAGGCCATGTCTGGGGTTGAGCCATCTTGGGAAGAGTTGCATCATAGATCTTATTTTCTTCCTGAGCTTAACCGTTTGGAGTGTGAAGAATCTAGGGATATTCTTAGTGAGAGAATTGGTAGTCCCGTGGTTCCATTGATCTCTCTTGGTCCGATGGCTGATGGAAACATGGCGAATATATCTCCTACCATCCCTATCAATATCTCTCATGATCCTAGGAAGGTTGAGAATGTCTATATTGGGGTAGAATGTTCCCATGCTAAGATTCAAGAGTATACTGAGCTGTTCAAAGAGTTTCATGATATATTTGCTTGGTCATTGTAGTGTCCCTGACCCTCCAACTGGAGAAGAGGATGCTACCATGGCGTTAACCATCCGGGCAACTAGCCCCATGAACATGTGCATTCATTAAATGCTGAAACAAAATGCTTTGAACTAGAACTAGAACATGCATACATGATTATTTATCATACACAGCGGAAGCAAACATACATTCATTCATTCAACATGTTCATCATAATTTATTAGCAGTAAATGTAATTGTAGAAGTAAAATAGACAAGATTAATTATCTTATAAAGGCTTCGTCCCACAACCATCTACGTTGCTACAATTTTCCACCCAACCATAGGCCAGCATGCTCCTTAATCTCTCAGCAACGCTACCACCCCCGAGCTGGGCATGATTCCCCAATGAATAAGGAACAAGCAGGCTTACACATAGACAAGGATACACAAAACACAGCCAAGCCAACATGGTTAGGTTTATTAGGCCATCAAGAAGCTGGGAAATCCTAAATGCTAAGCTGGTGAGCCCATTAAAGAGCTAGGAACACCTACACTAGAACTAGCCTGACTTCTAAGACACCCACACACACCCAACACAAGGAATCAGTCCCTTCTCTGCTACACAGTCCCTCAGTCCCTGACTTCCCTTTCAGTGCTATTTAGGGGTTGTGGAAAAGAAAGCCAGCCCTCTAGCTCTGTCTGTGTGGTTTCCAAACACACCATGTTTATCAAGCAAACCAAGCCCCCATCCCTTCTCCCAACACAGTCCGAAGACCAAACACTGCATACACGCAGTCACACAAGTGATTCATAGCTTGGGCAAGGAAAACAACTCCTGATTTGTTCTTGGCCCTATCGTGGCCAAAACAAATCCAACCAATCCACAACAACCAAAACACAAGGGAGACCATAGAAAACCCATGAATCAGTCTGTAAGGAAAGCATACACCCACACCATCCAAAAAATCAACAGAGGAAAACCTGCACACTCAGAATGTGAATGGCATATTCACAAGGGAAAAATCATGGATGAAGAACATGGCTCCCAACTCACTGTGTGAGTAACACTAGGAAAATCCTGTGCATGAGAATGAGCAAGAATCCCACACCTATGTGAGGATGAACAACTTCACCTATGCGTGAGGGTGAATCGAGAATGGAGAGAATGGCCTCTTGGAGAGAATGGCAGTGGTGGTTTTTTTTGCTTGCCAAGGTGAGAGTCAACCTACTGGTGGAGTGTGCGTATGGGAAAGGACTGATAGTCCTACCAAACTCCACTCCCAGGCATAAATGCATCAACTACCCAGCAAAACATTAGAGTGGTAGTAGGATAAGACAAGAAAAGATGGGAAAATCAAATAGGGTGGTGACACATGGATTTATGCTCCCCCATAGCCCATGGTTTGACATCCCCCACCCTTATCCTTATGAGAATCATGCCCCTTCTCGATTTAGTTGTCATGAACATAGTTGGTTGGGGTTTATTTTAATTAAATATGCATATTTACATGATGACAAAACTCAATATATGTCATATACCATGATAGACCATCGGCAATGATTTCATTCGTCGAATCATAACACAACTAAATCGATGGTGGGGATTTTTTCTTTAGCTCCACACCATGATTCATTACAATATATACATCATGTACATTTAATGAAATGGGGTCAAAACCAGGGTGTTACATTCCCCTCCCCCTTCAATACCACTATCCTCAGTGCTTTACAAAATTGAACAAAATGCTACACTGGTATTGCCTCAGTGTTCCACAAAATTGAACAAAAATGGATGTGCTAATCGCATGGCATCCTCCAGCTCCCACATAGCCTATTGAGGTTCGTAGTGCTCCCATTGCACCTTTACTTGACCTATGGCCCGGTTCCAGAGCATTGTGACCTTCCTCTCAAGGATGCGCATTAACTCGGCTCGGAACTCTCCCTCGGGTTCCACCTGAATCACATCCCAATTTATCACACGGTTAGGATCATGTACATATCTATTAAGAAAAGAAACATGAAAACATTACGATCTCTAGTGATAGCGGGCAATTGAAGTCTATATGCAACTAGTCCTATTCTTTCAAGCACTTCAAATGGCCCACAATATCTTGGTAACAACTTGGCACGACTTCCAAGCTTCAAGGAACTCTTCCTTTCCCTCACTCTGAGGTAAACATGATCCCCAACACTGAACCTCCTGTCCATCCTATGCTTATCTGCATGGCTTTTCTGTCTGTCCTGTGCTGCTTTCAGATTCTTCCTGATCTTTACAACCTCTTGATCCATTTCCTTGAGCAATTCTAGTCCAAGCACAATCCTGTTCACTGGATTATCATAAGTCACAGGTGTCCTACACCTTCTCCCATACAAAGCTTCATATGGACTCATCCCCAAGGATGTCTATTGTCCATTGTTATAAGCAAACTCTACCAAGTGCAAGTAATCTTCCCACTTGGTCGGTTTGTCCATCACATACATGCAAAGCATTTCTTCAAGCACCTTATTAGCTCTCTTTGTATACCCATTTTTCTGAGGATGGTATGCAGTGCTGAAGTTTAGCTTTGTACCCAAATCTCCAAACAACCCCTTCCAAAAATTGGAAGTGAACTTGACATCTCGGTCAGAGACTATTGCCTTCGGAAATCCATGCAATCTGAAAATCTCCTTCATGAAGATTGTTAAAATATCATCAGTCTTATGCAAGACTTAACCGGTATAAAATGCATTGCCTTAGTCAACTTGTCTACCACAACCATGATGGAATCATGTTGTCTCCAAGTCATCGGCAATCCTATAATGAAATCCATGGAAATAACTTCCCATTTCCATTCTGGAACTGGAAAGGGCTGCAACAAACCTGCTGGATGTTGATGCTCAACCTTTACCTGTTGACATTTCATACACCTCGAAATGTACTAAGCCATATCCCTTTTCATTCCTGGCCAAAAGTACTGCCTTCTAGCTGTAGCAATTGTCCTTTGGTATCCTGGGTGACCAGAATACGGAGCTTGATGGATTTCATCCATAACAAATCTCCTCAAATATGCTACATCTTGAATATAAATTCTACCTTTATAAGTGAGAAGTCCATCTTCTTCCAATTTATATCCCTCATACCTCTTCTCAAGACTTTGCTGTTGCAATTTGTCTTTCACATGCTCATACAATTCATCTCTAGCAGCATGACTAACAATCTGTTGCCTCAAATCTGATTGGCAACTACTAAGAGATGCCACATGCATTTCCTACACCTTCTTGCTGAGTGCATCAGCTACCTTATTTTCCTTTCCCTTTATGTGCTTGATTTCAAAATCAAACTCACATAAAAACTCCAACCATCTTGCTTGCCTAGCATTCAAAGTTGGCTGATCAAACAGATACTTCTGACCACAATGGTCTGTTCTGAGCTCAAATCTTCTACCCATCAAGTAATGCCTCCACATCTTGAGGGCATGTACTATGGCTGCAAGCTCTAGATCATGAGTGGCATAGTTCTTCTCATGATCCTTCCGCTTTCTTGACTCATAACATATCACATGGTTTTTCTACATAAGGACTCCTCCAAGCCCTTGTTCGCATGCATCGGTACACACCACAAAGTCTTTCTCTGGATTTGCAACCTTCAATACTGGTGCACTGGTGACAATATTCTTCAACCACTGGAAAATTTCTTCACACCTCGATGTCCATTCAAACTTCATCCCCTTCTTTTGTAAAGAAGTGATGGTATTTGCAACTTTGGAGAATCCCTCAATGAACCTCTGGTAGTATCCCGCAAGTCCCATAAAAATATCTTACATCTGTCACATTTCTTGGAGTAGGCCAATTCATAATGGCTTCAATATTTTTAGGGTCCATAGATATACCCTACTCTAAGATAATGTGACCCAAATACTGAATTCTATCTCTATAGAAGTCACACTTGCTCAATTTTGCATACAATTGATGTTCCCTGAGCAATTTCAATGTCAATCTTAAATTCTCTTCATGCTCCACCTCATTCTTAGAATAAACAAGAATGTCATCAAGGAAAACAAGAACAAACTTGTCCAAATACCTCCTAAAGACACTGCTCATAAGGCACATAATTGTAGCTGGTGCATTTGTGAGACCAAATGGTACCACTACAACTCATAATGTCCATACCTTGTCCTGAAGGCTGTCTTATGACTGTATTCATCCTTGATTCTCACCTGATGGTAACCAGACCTCAAGTTGATCTTGGAAAATAAACTTGCTCCTCTCATTTGATCAAAGAGGTCATCGATCCTACGAAAAGGACATTTATTCTTCACAGTAACCTTGTTCAGTTGTCTATAATCAATACATAACCTGAGTGTACCATCTTTCTTCTTTACAAACAGAACTGGTGCTCCCCAAGGAGACACACTCAGCCGGATATACTTCTTTTCCAATAACTCTTGTAGTTGCATATTCAACTCTAGCATATTTGGTGTACTCATCCTGTAGGGTGCCTTGGACACTGGTGCTACTCCTGGTACAAGTTCAATTGTGAAATCAATGTCCCTCTTTGGAGGAAGCCCTGTAATCCCATCAGGAAACACATCCCTGAATTCCTGTAACACCTGATAGTCCTCCAACCTAGGATTTTCATCTCCTGATGTCTCTAAAATATGAGCTGCATACAACTGGAAACCATTCCTGCAGAACTTCTTTAACTGCATTGCTGAAACTTGCCCTACCTGAAATCACCTTTGGAATACCTTTCACAACTACTAGGTTCCCTTATTCATTCATGCACTTGAAAGTCTTATTGTAGGAGTCAATATTTACCCTGTGATATTCTAACCAATCCATTCTAATGAGAACATCATAGGAACCTGTTGCGGCCACAACTGTTTTCCCCAAATTTCTTAAATTTTGGTCCCCTCCTCATGATTTAGAGTTGTTTTTAATCGTTTGGATCCGTGAATCCTTGGTCATGCTCTAGTTTTGGGTGATTTCTGAAAATTGACTCTCGGCCTGTTTCAAAAGTTGTCTTTCTTTGAGATTTTGGTGGGTCGTAGATGTGATCTTGGTTTGCTAGTCGTGGATGAATCAGATTTTGCTCCTTGAAGAAACTGCTGTTTTGAAGGTGAAACAGGCTCGTGACCATTGTTAAATTTTAAGAGTTGTTCGAAACACTTAATATTTTTTTATAGATCGAGCATCAAAATTATGTTCGATCGGAGGCCGTTGTCCTTTCGTCTTCCGCTGTTGCGGCTCCCAAAGCAGTTAAGCACCCAAAGTGTAAATTGCTCCGACCGCCAATGTGAGTTTTCCTTTAGTCGCAGGTCCATAGTATTTTCTCTTCTGCCGTTGCAGCTGTGCAAAGCTTTCGACTTCCAATGTCAATGTCCTTCTGATTCCCGATTGGGAATTTTCCCACCCTCCGGTCGCATGTCCGTAACCTCTTTCTCTTCCGCCGTTGTGGCTGGGGCAGGGCTTTTAGCTTCCAATGCCAGTGCTCTGAGCATCCGATGAGTTCTCATTTCCTGTCGTGGGGGTTTTCCTTTGAACCCATAGGTAGAAAAAGTAGTGGTGTCGGCATTTGTTAAGCCTTGTGGCAATAACATTGTACATGGCCTCTCTTAATGCTTAGCTGTTTTAGATGATATGATTTGAATGCAATCCCGATGAATGATGTACGTCGTTTGATTGCAGGTGGTTTTCGAAGATTGATAAAACTACGGTGGCGCAAAGGGAGATGGGTGGTTTGGTGAAGGTAGACCTGAAACCAGCAGGATCGCAAGGAGGACAAGTGGAGTAGAAGACAAAAGCAGTAGCTACAGAGGCACAAACCTAAAAACCGATCAGTTAACAAATGGTTCATGAGTGCATACAGAAAAGATATAGGGATATGAAGCGTTTGGGGAACTAAAAGGTCGCATGCTTGTGGGAAGCCTAGGGGTCAACTATTTAAGCTTAAATATGTTAAAGTTAGAACTTACGGGGGCTTCTTCCCTGGAAAAACTTGTTACTTAATGCTTGTAAGAGGAACTATTTCGTTTTACAACCAGAGACTGCAAATTTTACATGTTGGAGGAAGTGCCCTGTGGAATATGTCAATGTGATTAAATGAGCAACATTGAATGTGAACTATTTCATTATTAGTTGTGTCTCATTAGCTGTAAGAGCGTTCTAATTTCTTGAACCTATGTTCTTGTCTGAATGTTCTTCAGTACCCTTATGATGTCTTTTTCCACTATGAGTAATGGTAGTTTTAACTGTTGATGAGCTATCTTATCATATATACTTTTATTCATGTTTATATGTTTGGTTATAAGAACAGATATCTATGATTTTCCATACACATGAACAGGGGTGCATTACTCATGAATTAATACCCAGCTCTCTAGAGATAGTTTAGTTAGTATTTATTTTCTTGCATGATTTGGATGCTTGTGAGTGCTAAGACGAGAGGTAAGAACCTGCGCATCACGTTGTGACTACACTTTGCATCTTTATCACCCTGCATTGTTAATTAGGCATGTGCATATCATACTTCATGTCAAAAAATATAAAAATATACACGGTGGACCAGGCCGTAACCGGTAAAACCTTTTGTTTTTGTTGCTTGACCTACGGTAGCCGGACCACAAACTGGACGGATTCCCTATACAAAACAGTCATGGGCTAGTTGGGAACGTTGAATGGGGAGAATCCCTTACTGTTGTTGCTTGTGATTTTCCAGGCCTCAACAGTTTCTGGTGCTAGAAGGAGGGTCTCCAGTGCATGGCTAGCCGAGGAAATCCGTTTTCCCGAGATTATTTCACCAGTAACAGTTCTGAAAGCAGTGGGCTTCATAATCCAATTCTGGAAGAAACAAGTAGAGAACATATATATTCTGTTGACAATGAAGTGGTTAATGATATGAGAAGACACACCAGGGAATATGTAAAGAAGATTGGAGGATTTCCAATCATCCCTGAATTACCCAGAAGAGAGTATAAAAGGAAAGATCGTCCTATAGTGGAAGACTCAGTGCTGGTTGGGGACTGGGAAGAACTTGTAGAGACAGCCTTACAAGAAGTTGTGTTACCTTTGAATCAAGAAGGTCCAGATACTCCTCACATTTCTCCTACTCACACTCCTATTTGCTCACCTCCTCACTCTCCACTCAGACTCATGGCAAATGCCAATCCACCACCTAACCCACCGAATCCACCACCTGCTTGGAGAGCCAGATCACCTTTAAACCTGACACCTCCATTACATGATCTACCTCAATCCTTTGACAAGATGTTGCCCAAGTTCGACCCAAGTGAGAGGATATTAGTAGATGACCACCTACAAAGTTTTTACTTGGCAATAGAAGGATTAAGGGCCGGGGAGTATGAATATGTAGTCTGCAGACTGTTCCCGCATACTCTTAAAGGAGCTGCAGCATCACGGTACTTCGGGTTTCCTGCAAACTCTATCCCTGATTGGGATACCTTTGAAAGGATATTTAGGAGTAAATATGCAACTCTGAAGACTCATGCAGCTCTGATGAAAGGACTATGTGCCTTGAAGAAAGAGAGAAAGGAAAAGGTGCACAGTTTCACACAAAGGTTTGCAGCATATCTCAAGAATTTTTCTAGAGTAGATAAACCTTTGGACAAGGTCCTGATTGAATATTATACTTCAACTTTAGGCCCTGAGTTGGCCATGTTTTCCAAATAAGGGCCAAGCCTACTTTGTCAGAAACCTATGCAGAGGCAGAAGTAGTGGAGGATGAAAGAGAAAGCATCGAAGATTATCCAGAACAGTCAGGAGAGAAAGGTGCAGGAAGGAAAGCCTTATTTTTTAATAAGCCTAAGGAAGAGAAATCGCTAGATTTTGAAAATATGGCAAATATGATGCAGAAGCTTTCCAACAAAATCATTGATTTGGAGAAAGAGAAGGAAACAAAAAAGTTCTATAAGCCCTATTATAAGAAAAGAGAGGATAACAATCAGTCTCAACCTCCTCCTCACAATGCTACATCGATGAATCTGACAGAGGTAGGAATGGAAAAATTTTGCACTTTCCACCAACAACCACACTCTGAAAGGAATTGTTCTCAATGGATAAACTCAATGACATTGGTTATGAATCAGCTATTGGATTCTAAGTTAACAGAAGATGGAGAAGAAGAAAGAAAAGAAAATACTACTTCAATGAAGGAACAAGAAGGGGAAACCATGGTTTTGTGGAATTCTATTTCGCTATTTGATGCAAAAAAAGAAAAGAATCAAGGATACAAGGATGTCATGGAAACCAACGTGACAACAAGGAGCCAAGGGCCAATTAAAGAAAACAGTATTATTCTCCCAAAGATCAAAAGGCTGCAAAAGAATGTTAAGAAATTTCAAAATAATTCCGCAGCTGATCAAATTCCTGAATTCACAATTACCACCCAGGATCCTAGGCAGACTGATACGTTCACCAAGCTCACTGAAGAGAAAATGAATGTTGATAAGCGACATTCTACTAAATTGCAGATGGATTATGACATCATGGAAGATATTAAGAAGGTGAGGGCAAACATTTCACTATTTGAAATGTGTAAAGTGCCGTAGCAAAAAGAAAGACTATTGAAAGCACTTGAAGCATTGGACGAGAAGCTGCCCACTGTCAATCAACCTCAGGAAGAAGAAGAAATCAGAGAAACCAGCATTGGAGGTAAGTCTAAGAGAAAACAACCACCTTTCCTCCTCACTTTTGAAATTTTCAATCACAATGTACATAATTGTCTGGTAGACTCAGGGGCATCCGTTAATGTCATGCCAATATCAGTCTGTAAAAAGATAAATGGGAAGCCTAAGCCATCCACATGGAGGGTCGTTTAGTTGGACAGGACGGATGTAAAGGTAATTGGTGAGATGGAGGATGTCCTAGTCCATTTGGCATCAAATGATAAAGTGTGCCAAGTCATTAATATTGTGGTGGCTGATATACCAGACGCGTATGGTCTTGTCCTGAGTAGAGATTGGTTCGCCAAACTAAATGGATATTTTTCTTTTGATTGGTCACATCTGTGGTTGCCGTATAAAGGAAGTCCAAATCAAATTAAGATTTTTAGGGAGCCTCACATGAAATACAATGTTACTCAACTCGAGGAGAAGAATGAACCAGTGGATTTTGTTTTGGGAAATTATTTTATTGAGTTGGAACCAGGAAATTACCAAGTAGAAGAAGCCAGCAACACATTAGACACCCAGTCTGATCTCCTTCGATTTTCACAGGCTGATGAAATCGATTGTAACATAGTAAACTTAGCAGTAGGAATAGATTCTCATGCAGTAGTTAGTGATTTTTGGACTTTGTTTTTTGATGGCTCTAAGACGTTAGAAGGGTCAGGGGCCGGCTATGTCTTGATCGACCCCAAGAATAATAAACATTTCCTTTCCTATAGATTAGAGTTTGAATGTAAGAATAATACGGCTGAGTATGAAGCATTGGTGCAAGGTTTGAGGAAAGAAATCGAATTAAAGGTAAGTAATCTCAAAGTTTTTGGAGATTCTGAAATAATTGTTAAACAGATCCAGAACCAAATACATTGTGTGTCCCCTCACCTGAAAGCTTATCAAAATGAGGTATGGGATCTACTCAAATGTTTTAACGCATTTAATATTGTTTCAATTCCCAGACTTAAAAATGCAGCATCTGACTTGTTGGCCACATCCGCTACTAGACTTGTGCCTACTAATAATCGATGCTCCATTGAATTGCTTTTCAAGCCCTCAGTCCCTGATATGATCACCAACCTGCGAGTGTTCGATGATGATCAGCAGATAATAGAATGCTTAATAAATGACGAGGTATTTAAAGGGGCGATTATAGATGATGAAGAACATCAGGCCGAGATGAAATATGATAATTTCATCCCAAGAGGAGTCAGAACCTTAGAAAGAATATTCGATCTCAATGAAAAGTTCAGAAGACCAGAAAACGTGAAGACTCACAGCTCAACTCTACAGTTCAAACTGATAAATTTAGGGATTGAAACGAATCCCAAATATGTGAATCTATGCAAATGTTGTTCACCAGCAGAAAGAGATAAGTTCGTCAGTCTATTCAAACAATAATAAAGATGTTTTCTCCTGGACATACGAAGATTTGAAAACATATAACACCAGCATCATCAAGCATGTTATTCCCATTAGAGTTGGTGTCAAACTGTATCAGCAGCCTTTAAGAAAAATGCATCCAAAATTGGAATCGCTGATTCAGAGTGAAGTTAAGAAATTATTGGATGCCAGAATTATTTTTAAGGTCAGACACTCAGAATGGGTCTCGAATCTGGTACCAATAAGGAAAAAATCTAGAGAGATCAGGCTATGTGTGGATTTCACAAATTTAAACTGTGCTTCAGACAAAGATAACTATCCTGTCCCACCCATGGAGCAACTGCTACAAATGGTATCAGGTTCTGAACTATTTTCTTTACTAGACAGATTCTCGGGCTACAATCAAGTGTTAGTAGCTGAAGAATACAGGTTGAAGACAACATTCAGGTCCAAATGAGGAACTTTCATGTACAAAAGAATTCCCTTCGAGCTTATAAACACTGGAGCCACATTCCAAAGGGCTATGGACATAGCTTTCCGTGGTTTGATTAGACGTAGTGTGGTGATATACCTTGATGATATTACAATATTCTCAAAAAGGAGAGGAGAACACGCATTCCATCTAAGGCATATTTTTGAACGCTGTCGGAAATATGGCATCTCACTCAATCCCAAAAAATGTGTGTTTGCTGTCACAGAGGGTAAGTTACTTGGTCACATAGTTTCAAAGAAGGGAATTTCCATTGATCTGGAAAGGATCAAGGCCATTGAATAGATTCCCTTTCCCCATAATAAAAAAGGGACGCAATCATTTATGGGAACAATTAACTTCGTGCAAAGATTTGTGCCTGATTTCACTCAGATTATCAAGCCTCTGCAACAAATGGTGAAGCAAAATGCACAATTCAAATGGACTAAGATTGAAAAGAATTCCTTCAACAAAATCAAGACTTTTGTTGCACATGCACCCTCCCTGAAAATCCTAGATTTCGACAAAGACTTTATTTTGTATACCTTTTCATCCGATGATTCACTGGCAGCTGTGCTTACCCAAAAGGAAGATGGGGGGGATGAATTCCCAATATCTTTCATGAGCACTGGTCTACAAGGGGCCGAATTAAATTACCCAGCTATTGATAAACAAGCTTACACAGTATTCAAAGTAGTGAAACAATTCAGGCCTTATATATTAAAAAATCGAACCAAGGTGATCGTACTATACCCAGCTGTAAGGTCCCTTTTTGTACAAAAGGAGTTAGGAGAAAGAAGGGGAAATTGGGTAACAACTCTTCAAGAATATGACCTCTAATTTAAGCCATCTTCTATAGTTAAAGGGTAGGGACTGTGCAAACTAATGACGGAAAATGGGAACAATAACGAACACACCTGGGAAGACGAGGCCGTAATACATTTGATGGATGTATGGCCTTTGTTCACAGCTCCTGATTCTTGGTATATCGACCTCGTGCATTACCTGCAGGAAGGACCGTTGCTAGAACATTGGAATTCTAAGTAAAGAAGAGTGCTGCGTCTTAAATCAGCTGCCTATCAAATTGTTGAAGGAGTATTATTCAGAAAAAATTATGACGAAGTTCTTCTTAGATGCTTAGAGAAAGAAGATGCGAAGAAAGTAATGACAGATTTGCATAATGGGCCTGGTGGGGGACATTATTCAAAAGATGCTACAGCTCACAAAATACTCAGAGCTAGTTACTATTGGCCTACGCTCTTCAAAGATGCACATGCACATGTCAGGAAGCGCGATATTTGCCAAAGGTGTAGTGGGAGACAACCTAAAACAGCAGCACTCTTACAGCCTGTGACGATCATTGAGCCGTTCGAGCAATGGGGGTTGGATATTATTGGAGAAATAAAACCGAATTCCTCCCTACAACACAAGTACATTCTGACTGCGACCGATTATTTCACTCGCTGGGTCGAAGCTGTCCTGCTGCACAAGATAAATGAAGACGCGGTCATCAGTTTCCTACAAGATCATATCATGACCAGGTTTAGATTTCCAGTTTCGTTAGTGTTATAACTAGATCTTGTTCTTAGTTTATCTGTTCCTTTTGTCCTTTTTTTTTTCAACCGTTGGTTTAAAATGATTTTATATTTTATGTTGATTTTAAGAATTTTTGACAATCAATAATTTCGGTTGGAATTGATCCTTTTAATGGTTGAATCATTTCATTATTTTAGTTTTAAGGTTTGTCTTTTGGGCTTATTAGTTAATATGTACATCTTTAAGCTTTCAAAAACTTATAATAAAAGTTCATTCCAAGTTTTGATTTATAATCTAACTCTCATTTTTGAGTCCTTTGTCAAATATTTTCATGAGGAGATTCCTGTAGCAGCTCTGTTTTTCCTGTTTTTGTCATTGTCGTTGGAAGAAGATTACGAGGAGATGAAAATGAATTCAGGAAAACCAAAAGAGGTTTTTGTCCAAAACGGACTCATTCACAAAAACCTCTCTCAGTTTTGCAACAAATATTATCGTTTGAGAGATTCGAATTCATCTTTGTGGCCTATTTTCAGGGTTTGAATTATTTAATAATTTCCTGTTTTAGTCACAAATTTGCAGAACATATTTCGATCAATTGAGGAGGAATTTTGAAAAACCAAGAGAGGTTTTTGTTTATAACATACTCATTTAAAAAAACCTCTCTCAGTTTTTACACAGGTGTTTCGTATCGAGAGATATGAAGGCATCTTTGAGACCACAATTTCCAGAAATTCGCCAAATTTCGCCAAATCCGATTTGCTATTTTTGGGTTAATTATCTTTAAAGATTTTGAGTTATCATGTAACTAATTGATGTAACTATTTCAAATTTCGACCTAGAAGGTAG
>LPNX010940867.1:319717-353156 GCA_001517045.1 Pseudotsuga menziesii
GTTAGTATTTGATAACGATAAATAATTTTCATCAATTAAATTAACTGATTTTTCTCATGATAAATGAATAAAATTACATTATTCTTCTAATTACTATCCACAAGGAAATGGCCTGGCTGAATCCTCTAACAAAATTCTGATTAGAATTTTAAAAAAGACTGTAATAGAGAACCAGAGGAGTTGGCACTCAGCGCTACCAAATTCCCTTTGGGCTGATAGAGTCACCCCTAAGTCTTCAATAGGAGTGTCTCCATATACCCTTGTTTATGGTAAAGAAGCCATTCTTCCTCCCAATATCATGCTACCTTCTTCCATGATAGCTCAAGAGTCTAGAGGAACGGATGTTGGAGCAGGGTCCTGCAGCTACAGAAGAAGCTGCCAGTTTAGCGGACAGATAGTTTTGGTGGAGAGGAGATAAGATAGAGCTACAATGTTCTAACACGTTTCCAGCTACAGAGCAGAGCTGGAAACCATGACGAAGAAGACGAAGAAGTCAAGGAAGACGACTATACTTGAGCGGCCGAGAAGAGAGAACTCACCCACTGCATTGAAGGAAGCGACGAAGATAGGAGGGCTCAACAACCCTCATAAAGGAAAAGGAGCAATGAGGCTGAAGCATTGAAGACGAATGATAGAAAAGGAAGTGGTGCATAGTACCCATGATCACCGCCGGGAAGCATGGAAGACCGCAGAGAGCTATGGTGTGACGGAAAGCGTCTACCTCAAGTAAAGATACGTCGACTGTCACTAGTAAGGGTTTGGGTTACTATTGGGACAGGCCCACAGTGTTGTAATGGCAAGACCTTCGAGCTGCCTATAAAGGGATATATCTTGTATTGTAAAGGTTGTTGCTAGTAAGATAATAGTTGGTCACTTTGTGGGTTTTGTCGATTATTAGATAGTGATAGAAGCTAAGATTTGGTTCTGTTATTAGCTGTAGTATCTTACTGTAACCAGTAGCTAGCTCATTGAGATTGAATGTAACGATCCACAGGGATTAGCAGAGAGGGAAGAGTATATTGTAAGAGGTGCAATATAGAGGTAGAGAGGAGATCTAAGAGAGAAGATCTTGAGCTGCATATGCGGTGCAGTAGAGTTGTGTTTTACCTTCCCCTGAGCTATAATAAAAACACAGTTCTGTGGACGTAACTTCCATCTTGGAGGTGAACCACGTTAAAATCAAGTGTTATGTGATTGGACTATGTGTTATGTTTACTCATGCATTTATCAGTCATTTCATGGACTTTGATTGCAGTTTAATGTATGTATGCGTTATTCAGTTCACAACAATATAGAAGGATAAACATAAGTTGAAGTCTTTGATGCATTGTATGTGGGTTCATTTATTCCTTGTTTGAAACAGTCACTAGTCGCAGTGTTAAACAGCCTATCATGTTGATTCTTGCAAGTCGACACGAACCATGCTAAGTGCGCTGAGCTGTGGGAGTAGGATATCGCAAGGAGGCGATACCGCACCGATAGAGGAGCTGTGGTGCATGATACCATAGGTTAAGGACTTAGCGTTGGAAGGAAGTTACGTGTTTCCTGGTGTGCAGAGATGCGATAAGTCTGGAGTCATCGCGATGCGAGTAGAAGGTCACGCGACGCTCAGAGAAAGAGGCCTTGCGGCTAGCAGAGCTTCGAGTCGCAAGTAGGATCGCCACAGAACCTGGTCCAAGATTCTTGAGTCCTTGGCCAACCCATTAGAATCACTTTGGGTGAGAATTCAGGCTGCTTTTTGGTTTGTCACCGAAAGGGCCAGTGAGCTAGGGGTGTTGTTGGTTAAATACCGTAAACCCGGGTCTGCCCATGATAGCCAACAAATGGTTCCGTTGCCGGTTTTGAACAAACTGAGCACTGATGTTCTAGTGGCACCCTACTAGAGACGAACTCAATGAGTGGGTTTTGTCTAACCTGAAAGAGTTTGCTGAACGAGAGAACAGGAGCCCTAAACTGAACATAGAGGCCTGGTTACAAAAACATATCATTACAGACATCCATGCGATATTTTTTTCGACCTTTGGAAACGAGCTTTATGACTGGTTAGAAAAGCTAACTGATACAGGAATATTCAAAAAGAAAAGAGACATTGTCTGGACACCGGAGCTAATTCAGACCATGGAGAACCTTGATAATCCCCTCACGAGGGCAGTAGACTTCTGGCTTGCGAGTGTGCTAGAAGGCTTTGTCACAGAGTTTGCAGTTGACCAGATGAAAAGCTTCAGCGAGGCTGAGCACTACTTCTTCAAAAGATATCGTGGTAAGTACCTAAGATATTTAAACTTGTCCATTAAGATGCTATTACATGAAAAAGGAACAATGGATCTAGTTTCAGATGAATAAGTAGAAATAGTAATGTCACAAGAGTTCGAAAGTGATTTTGATGACATTGGAAGAACACAAAGTGGAAAGAAGTATAAAGTAGATTTCAGATCTCCAATATTTTAGGGCATTTCATATAGTACCAGATAGCAGAGTCATAGTACCACAGAAAGAATAGAGGGGGGTATCCCTTACCACCCTTACACCCCACAAAAACATACCGGTACTCAGAACAATCCCGTAGGAACTCCATCCAGTAACTCACAAACAATACCTACCATTGCTACATCACCTCCACCTACACCAATGAGTGGTAGTAACATAGTAAATCAACATCCACCACGAAGACATAGAATGGGGGATGATATGAAGCTACCTATATTTAAGGGAACATGGGTAGAAGACCCAGAGCAGCATTGGTTTCTATGTGAAGCCATGTGGACCATTAAAACAATCAATGACGATAACCTTAAACTTGTATAGTTGGTCACCACACTCAGAGATTGAGCTTTAACATGGTACATAAAGTATACCACAGTACCCAGGACACTTGCCCGGGTCAAGACCGCCATGATTAAAGAGTTTAAGAAACCTAAGTCTGAGTCACAGTGTATTACAGAACTCAAAGACATCAAGCAGCTACCTACAGATTCGGTGTGGGACTTTGATCAGAAATTCAAATCCCTTATCGACCAAGTCAGTTTTGAGTTCGCACCGGAGCAGCATAAGGAATGGTTTATTGCAGCACTGTTCCCTCACATTAGGCTGTCGTTAATGCAGCAGAAACTCCAGACGCAGGCTGATGCATTGGAGATGGCGATGAAACTAGAGGCTTCACCTCTAGCTGAGAGCAGTACAAGCATGGAAACTTTACAAAATCAATTGGCTAATCTCACATTACAGTTGCATGAACTTAAGAAAGGGAAAGAGGTTGTGCAAGATAAATGGTGCATAAAATGTAAAGCACAAGGCCATAGTAAAGACAATTGTCTGGTCTTTGTAGAATATATAGCAATAGGGGCTCCTAACCCCTTACCACAGACCCATGGACCGTGGTGTGAAATATGCAAAACGCGAGGACATCTACCTCACCAGTGCCCCTTACTTCAGAAGTATGTGCAGACACCTTAGACCCTATACTACATCTTCTGCAAGTCTGTGGGCCATGATCAACACAATTGTAGATCCTATGATATGATGGTTGGAGCAAAGCAAGACTTGTACAGAGTCTAGTCAGAGACACAGGGTCCAGCAGCAGGACCATAGCCTGATCTAGCTTACGGTGGCCGTGGAGGAGGATTCAGAGGATGAGGCCATGGAGGAGGCTTTCCATGAGGAGAAGGCTTTGGCAAAGGAGAAGGTTTTGGCTGTGGTCGCGGCCCAGTTACTTGTTATAACTGCGGAGTTGTAGGACACTATGCTAGGGACTGTCAGAGCACCACTATCACTTGTAACTACTGCAAATCTTATGAGAATACTATAGAGGAGTGTCCTACCTTGATAGCTAAGATCAGAGAACCTAAGCCAGCAGTACACCAGAACATCCAGCTTATTGCTGCTAAGCAGGAAGAGCCAGAACCAAGAGTCAATATTGTGACTCATAGCGGTGTTTCTACCAGTGGGACATCGCAGGAGATGGAAAAGAACACAGGACAACAGTGGGTGCGCAGAGCTCCTAGTAAAGCAACACCACTCGACCTGCAGAAAAATAAATAGACATTTCATGAAGCCAAGGATTTCTTTGATGAACCTACGCAATCAGGCTCACAGGTACCACCGTCTAGGGGAGTACCGCAACAAGCACCTTGTGGTGATATCCTTGTACAGACACCGTAGGCTACCACATCAGGAAGATGCAATGAGGACGAGATGACAGGAAGTGTACATTCCTTCCTACGGAGTTGTCTAAAACTTGTAAGAAATGAGCAAGCTATCACAGAACTTCAGTGCATTATATACCAGTGTCAGCCATCTTCTTTCATGAGCAGTACACAGCGTGCTCTTCATAATATTACAGGACATACAAGAATGGGAAGAGAGATGCGACTTACAACGCAGGTGGGAGAATTTGAAATGGATGAGGTAATCCTATATCTAGGATCAGACGTAAATGTTCTGACTAAGTAGACATGGGAACAGATGGGTAGCCCTAAGTTAGTCAGATCACCTATCCACCTGAGATTAGCTAACCAGCAGTGAGTATCACCTCTGGGTCGGCTACCGCAGGTGCCAGTTAACATTGACGGAGTTCGCAGCTTTGCGGACTTTGAATTTATAGAAATCATTGGTGACAGTAAACCGTATCCAGCACTACTAGGCATTGATTGGGCGATTGGTAACATGGCTGTTATCGACCTAAAGAGAAGAAAAATGACCTTTGAGGACACGCATATCTAGGTCATCGCACCATTGGATCCTTTCCAGGGTCCTAGATATATTGAACCTATCCGAGCAGAGGAGGAGGCACATAACATGGAGAGACTTTATCAGATGATCGCGAACCAGAGCGACTACATCAATCCAACCACAAAAGGGAATATTAGTTGGCAATGCAACAGCTCATGCACATCAGATTCAGATGTTGGTCTAGAAAACTGGCAGAACAGACTTCACAAAGTCTCAGTGCGTAGATGTGCGTACTTAACTAAGTCACTGCGATGGATTGGTGTAGAGATCAATGACATTCCATCCTTCCATGGTATAACAGATATCCAGAACTTTCTTGAGTAGTTTGAACAACAGATCCCTCATGAGAAGAGGATCACAGCTATGGACCTTGCAGTACGAGCCACACCTGCAAGATGGTGGTATGCACATAAAGATACTTTCGCATCATGGGACGATATTAAGAGATTCATGGCGATCAGATTTTCTGACGATAGAGAGTCCGCCTAGCAGAATTACACAGGAGAGAGTGACCCTAGATCACACATTCAGACATGTAAACAGAATTGGTCGAACATTCCCGAGGATGAATG
Organism: Pseudotsuga menziesii; assembly: GCA_001517045.1. Classification (NCBI taxonomy): domain Eukaryota; kingdom Viridiplantae; phylum Streptophyta; class Pinopsida; order Pinales; family Pinaceae; genus Pseudotsuga; species Pseudotsuga menziesii. The sequence goes on from LPNX010940867.1 coordinate 325,018, forward strand.
GGTTCACAGATTCATTCATACTTTGGATACAGTTCCAAGGAACTGGTATACAGAGACTGAACTATGCAAGGGAACAACAACATGGCCACTTATGATAGACAACTTCCTACTCACCTTCACTTTTGAATCTGAGTATCCAAGTGTTGATCAGGCCCTACAAGTAATAAAGAGTAAGATATTTGAAGATTGTACCATATCAGTGTCAGCTCAACCTAAGTGGGCTATCTAGCTAAAAGAGGAATTGGAGTGTTATAATTTTGCATTAGAACCAGAGGAGGATGATGAGGATCCTCGCAACACCAACATTCTGGAGTCAGAAGGCACTCGCGATATTGAGGGACCACAGTTTGAAATTCCAGCAATCACAGAGCCCATCAAGATTAAAAAGATCAATATTGGCACAGACACAGAACCTAAGTTTGCCTCTATTGGAGACTATTGGAATGATGAAATAGTCAGATAGATTGTAGATTTGTTACATGACTATCAGGACCTATTTCCCACCAAGTTCACAAAGATGAAGGGAATAGTTGGTGACCTAGGAGTCATGAGGATACCATTGAGGGAGGATGCTAGACCAGTCAAGCAGCGCCCATATAGATTGAATCCGCGCTACAAAGAAAAAGTAAAGGACGAAATCGATAAGATGCTAGCAGTAGGCATCATTGAGCCAGTAGAAGAAAGTGAATGGGTTAGCCCCATGGTCATGCAAGAGAAGAAAACCAAAGGGGACATCAGGATCTATGTCGATCTGCGCAAGCTCAATGATGCATTGCTTCACGATCCATTTTCGACACCGTTCACTGATGAGGTATTAGACAACGTGGGAGGACAGGAGGTCTACTCCTTCACTGATGGATTTTCAAGCTACCATCAGATCAGAATACATCCAAAAGATCGATCCAAGACCACCTTTGCAATAGAATGGGGCTCGTTCCAGTATACGGTAATTCCCTTTGGTCTTAAGAATGCACCAGCTATATGTTCTAGAGTAGTAGTTGCTGTATTTAAAGAATACATCCATAAATTCCTAGAAGTATATTTTGATGATTGGACCGTATTTGGACTAATCGACAAGCACATACGAGACTTAAGACTGATGTTAGAGAAATGTAGGCAGTACCAGATTTCTCTAAACTTGAACAAATGTATATTTTGTGCACCATTTGGTATTTTGGTGGGTCATATTATGTGCAAACAAGGCTTGATGGTAGATCCCGTGAATATCACCATCATTGTAAATCTTCCAGCACCCAACTCAGTCAAGAAACTGAGGACAGTACTTGCTCATACTGGGTACTACAGAAAGTTCATCAAGGGCTACGCAAAGATTACAGCACCAATAGAGAAATTATTAAAGAAAGATGTAAAATTCCTATGGAATGAGGAATGTCAGCAGAGTCTAGAAACACTTAAAGAGAAGATGGTTACAGCACCCATCCTAGTATTTCCAGACTAGACTAAGCCATTTCATGTACATGTGGATGCATCAGGTATCGCACTAGGGGTTGTCTTAATGCAACCAGGAGAAGGGGACATTGACCATCCTATCGCATACTCCAGTAGAAAGCTATCGACAGCAGAAAAGAACTACACCACAACAGAAAGAGAAGGCCTAGCTATGGTGTACGCACTACAGAAGTTCAGGCACTACCTATTGGGTGCCCCGTTCAAGATGTTTACTGACCATTCCGCCTTGAAGTATCTAGTCAATAAGCCAGTGTTAGAGGGGAGAATCTGTAGATGGTTACTCCTCTTTCGGGAGTATGATTTTGAAATCATTGTGAAACCAGGAAGACTGAATGCCAGACCTAATCATCTGTCGTGGATAGACTCAGGAGAAGAGCCAAGTAACCTAGATGACAATCTGCCCGATGCACCGTTAATTTCTATCCAGATCGCAGACGATTACTATGCTGATATTATTCAATTTCTCACTACAAGAGTAGCACCTGATGAGTTTACTAAGCAGCAAAAGAAGCAGTTGGTTGTTAAAGCAGCAGACTTCACCCTCATCGTAGGACACCTATACAAGTTAGGTTCGAATGAAGTTTTGCGTAGATATGTGATGCCGCATGAAAGAGACGCTATTATCAGAGAGGCCCATTTAGGAACCGCAGGAGGTCATTTCGCAAGAAAGCCAACTGCGCAGAAAATCCTGGAGGCAGGATTATGGTGGCCTATGTTGCATAAAGACACTAAGGACTTTTGTAGATGCTGTAATATCTGCCAGAGGGTAGGAAAACCCTCATGACGCAATGAAATGCCACTGCGACCGCAGGTCACGCTACATGCATTTGACAAATGGACTATAGACTTTGTGGGTCCTATCAACCCACCAGGAAAGCGCACTGGTGTGAGATATATTATCAATGGAACAGAGTACCTCACCAGATGGGCAGAGGCCAAAGCAGTAAGAAATTGTGATGCTACTACACCCGCACAGTTCCTTTTTGAAAACATCATCAGTAGATTTGGATGCCCAGTAATTTTGATGAGCGATCAAGGGACACATTTCTTGAACCACACCATTGAGGCCTTGACAGAAGAATTCTAGATTCAGCACCATAAGAGCACTCCCTACCACCCAGAAGCTAATGGTATGGTGGAGGCCTTTAATAATATTTTAGGAAATGCTCTTACTAATATCTACAATAGCCAAAGGAATGATTGGGACCTTAGAGTTAACATTTTATTATGGGCGTATAGGACCACATGCAAGAAACTTACGGGACACACACCTTTCAGCTTGGTGTATGGACAGGAGGCTGTTATGTCTATGGAGTATATTCTTCCCAGTTTAAGAATCACTCAGATTACCGGGATGACTGATATAGACACAGTGGAGGAAAGGCTAGCACAATTGCTTTCCTTAGAAGAAGACAGATTCATCGCCGAATTCCATCAGAAAGTGCAGAAGGCACGAGAAAAATCTTGGCACGACAGACACATTAAAAGTAAGACTTTCCAGATCGGAGACCTAGTGCTCCTCTATGACAGCAAATTCATTAATTTTCCCGGAAAGTTCAAGACGCATTGGCTGGGGCCATATCAGATATAGCAAGTCACAGAGGGAGGTGCCATTCAGCTCAGCTAGCTAAATGGGGAGCTTCTTCCCACATGGATTAATGGCAGTAGGCTTAAGCTCTATAGTGATAGCCACCCCACCACTCAGCCCTAGCTTAACCAGTTTATGGTGGTGAAAATTTCCAGTGTAGTTGAAAGGAGGCATCACACCAGGAACTAGTCTACACCGGCAGGTATTTTCTAAGTATGAGGAATCGCATAAGGTCGGTTCATTTTGCGCAAGTCATCAGTGGGTTAAAAAAAAAAATTGTCTTACATAGGTGATGCGGAGTCGCATCGTGGCACTGCGATGTACCCCCATGCCATGTATTCAGTTTTGCAACTGATAGAGGTCCAGTCAATTCACCCTCTTACAGGCAGTTATTGAGGAAATGACTGGTATATCTTACCATATATTTGGTAGCAGTATAATCAATTTTTCCAGATTTGGAAAATCTTTGACGAGACCAGCGCCTTTACACACACTTCGAGGGAAATTCGATCGAATTTATGCATTTATTAAGGATCGGATGACGGGTGTTCTCTTGTCCATGCATTTATTACGACCAACGGGTTTAGTCTAGATGACCGTTGTGTCCGGGATTATCGTATTGGGCATAAAAGCAGAAAGTATTCAATTGGGACGGTTACGTCTGTAGAAAAACCAAGAGCTATAGAGTAAGTTGTTAATAATTCCCTGTGAAGAGCTAAGTTTGTTACAGAGTGCTGTGATTACCAGAGTTCGAAGCCATTGCACACCCAGAAGATTTCACTAAGACGGTTTTGTTCGAGGACGAACCTTTAGAAGACATGCCGAGACGCTTCGACCCTGGTGGCCGTAGGTTCGCTATGACGACGCCGCCTAGGGTTGTGAAATTAGGTACATCACAGGTCAGACAGCCGCTAAGGATGAAGAGTTAAGCACTAGAAGTAGAAGTTGTCACCAAAGTCTCTGCTAAGGAGAAGAAGAACGCCGAGCCGGTCACTGAAGATAAGAAAGCAGAGCAGAAGAATGATGAGAAGAAATCTCCCGCCAGGAGGAAAGTAAAAATGAGAAAAAGAAAGCAACGGGACAAGGAAGATTACCTATCTCATCAGCTAAGAGCAGAACAAGGGGTTCTAGAGCTCAAGAATGAAAATATGCGGAACCAGAGTCACGCAAAGACTTGGAGCGAGTTGTTGATAAGAAAAATGAAAGGGAAAACAAACCGAGCAAGCAGAACTTCAAGATGCAGACAAAGGCTTGTTCTCGGAGCGGAATTCATGGTTTGTATCTCTTTCATATAGAGGGCTCTAGACTGAATGAAATGTTTGAGAAGGCTGGAAGATACATATTTTCCTTGTGATAAAATTTCTAACCCAAATAAAGAGGAAAGGATATATGTGGAAGACCTTTCAAACACTAGAAGGTTCTTAAAAAGTTTCAGGAGCGAGGAGAGCGAGACCATGACTAAGGGCAGGAAGGATAAGAGAGCCCAACGAACCAAGTTACAGAAACTATAAAGAGCGTGCCGAAGCAATGCAGAACGAAGTCATAGGACTTCGAGACAAGTTTAATAAGGCTTCGCAGGAAGCCAAGGAAAAGCTACAGCAGGAGAAGCCCGCGGGTAGTGGCTGGGGGACGAGCCATAAGTAAGTGTTAGGGGACTGTTGGAGTAGGGTCCTGCAGCTACAGAAGAAGCTTCCAGTTTAGTAGACAGACAGTTTTGGTAGAGAGGAGATAAGATAGAGCTACGACGTCGTAGCACATTTCCAGCTCCAGAGCAGAGCCGGAAACCATGACGAAGAAGACGGAGAAGTCAAGGAAGACGACTGCACCTGAGTGGTCGAGAAGAGAGAGATCACCCACTGCATTGAAGGAATCGGTGAAGACAGGAGGGCTCAGCAACCCTCATAAAGGAAAAGGAGCAACGAGGCTGAAGCATTAAAGACGAAGGACAAAAAAGGAAGCGATGCACAGTACCCATGATCAGCGTCGGGAAGCATGGAAGACCGCAGAGAGCTGTGGTGTGATGAAAATCATCTACCTCAAGTATAGATACACGGACTGTCACTAGTTAGGGTTTGGGTTACTATTGGGAAAATCCCACAGTGTTGTAATGGAAAGACCTTCGGGCCACCTATAAAGGGATATATCTTGTATTGTAAAGGTTGTTGCTAGTAAGATAATAGTTGGTCACTTTGTGGGTTTTGTCGATTATTAGACAGTGATAGAAGCTAAGCTCTGGTTCTGTTATTAGCTGTAGTATCTTACTGTAACCAGTAGCTAGCTCATTGAGCTTGAATGTAACGATCCGTAGGGATCAGCAGAGAGGGAAGAGTATATTGTAAGAGGTGCAATATAGAGGTAGAGAGGAGATCTAAGAGAGAAGATCTTGAGCTGCATATGCGGTGCCGCAAAACTGTGTTTTACCTTCCCCTGAGTTATAATAAAAACACAGTTCTGTGGATGTAACTTCGATCCTGGAGGTGAACCACGTTAAAATCAAGTGTTATGTGATTGGACTATGTGTTATGTTTACTTGTGCATTTATCAGTCATTTCATGGACTTTGATTACAGTTTAATGTATGTATGCGTTATTTAGTTCACAGTAATATAGAAGGATAAACATAAGTTGAAGTCTTTGATGCATCGTATGCGGGTTCATTTATGCCTTGTTTGAAACAGCCGCTAGTCGCAGTGTTAAATAGCCTATCTCATTGAGTCTTGCAAGTCGACACGAACCACGCTAAGTGCGCTGAGCCGCGGGAGTAAGATATCGCAGGGAGGTGATACCGCACCAGCAGAGGAGCTGCGGTGCGTGATACCGTAGGTTAAGGACTTAGCGTTTGAAGGAAGTTACATGTTTCTTGGTGCATGGAGATGCGATAAGGCTGTAGTCATCGCGACGCAAGCAGAAGGTCATGCAACGAGCAGAGAAAGAGGCCTTGCGGCTAGCAGAGCTTCGAGTCACAAGTAGGATCGCCACAGAACCTAGTCCAAGATGCTTGAGTCCTTGGCCAACCCATTAGAATCACTTCGGGTGAGACTTCAGGCCGCTTCGCGGTCTGTCACTGAAAGGGCCAGTGAGCTAGGGGTGTTGTTGGTTAAATACCGTAAACCCGGGTCTACCCATGATAGCCAATAATGGATGATGAAGTTTTGGAAATAAGGATCTATAATCTCCTGAAAGCGGAAGAAGCTCGATCTAAAGCTAGAGAGTGCTTTAAGCAACAGCAAGAGGTGATAAAGAGATGGTTCAACAAACATAAGGCATGAACAAAATATTTTGAGGTAGGAGATTTGGTTCTTAAATGAGATCACCCCCATGATGAGAAAGGAAAGCATACTAAATTCCAGCAGTTGTGGGTAGGCCCTTTTCAGATTGCAGCAAAGCTTGGCCCTTCTACTTATAAGTTGCAAGATCTCCAGGGGTGGGAAGAGAACTTACCAGTGAATGGTTTGGTTCTCAAGCCTTATTTTTCATGATTTCCTTTTGAGTTCTGCTGTCTTGTATATAAATAATCTGGTTTGGTTGTCTTTTTGAGTCTTTGAGTCATGAAGTTTAGTTTTGTTTTAGTTTAAATTTTCTGTTTGACTTTAATAAAAGAAGTAAGTTTTGGTTGCATGGAGAGCATTGGAATTCTGGACTGACTAAAATCCTTTATTATAAGACTCTGTATTATGGTTTTGTCTGATGGAATTTCTTCTAGTTTAGCAGTTTTCCTAAATGGCTATGAACGCATTGAAGTCCTGCTTAATCCCTGTAAAGTAACTCAAGATTAAAGGGTCTGGAATACTATTTCGAGGCTCCATCCCTCTCACACTTAAAAAATGTCCTAGGGGGTGACAACAAAAGACTCATGGAAAGGAAGCAAGGTAAATAGTATATTATATATAAATGATCCCATGCCAAGAATTGAAATCCAAAAGACTTAAAAGAGTCAAAACTCCTAAGGAAGCAATGTATATCAAAACAAAGTACTAAATCATATGAGTATAAAATTTCCAAAAGTTCCTCTCCGTCTGTGAGCTAAAAATTAAATACATCTCTCACACAAAAGGACACTATGGATAGAGGAGCTTGAATAAAAATTCAGAAAGAAAGGCATGAGGAAGACTCAAAGGACAAAAGTCCAAAAGCACAAAAAAGTGCAAAATGGCATGGGAATGAGGAACAAATGAATATTTCTGTTTACCAGATGTTACAATCCTATGGTGTCCAAGCTGGAGGCTACCCAAAGACAGAGGTAAAAATGAAACTCATACTCCTGTCCTCGAAAGAGTTATCTTGACTTTGAAATCTTGGTTTCCATTTTCCTAAATTGGACTACCCTCAATGTTTAAAAGTACATATATTACCTTTGGGAAATCCATATATCTAGAAGAATTCAACATGGTGGTTTTATTATCAAACAGTCTGTTAATCAAGGAAGAAATTGTCCAGACGTCTAGGTTCACTAGGTAGTCTCCAATTGTTGCGGCCGCAATTGTTTTCCCCATTTTTCTTTAAATTTTTGTCCCCTCCTCATGATTTAGAGTTGTTTTTAATCGTTTGGATCAGTGAATCCTTGGTCATGCTCTAGTTTTGGATGATTTCTGAAAATTGACTCTCGGCCTTGTTGAGCCTAGAATTGGTCCCTTTTTAACCATCCTCAATCACCTTTTCTTCCCCTGTCCTACACCATTCAGCATGCTAATCAGACCTGTTGTCCCCACTTTACTCCCCAAACTAGAAAGGTATGACTGGTCATTGTTTTATCTTATTAATTCTTATGATTGTGATAATTAAAGCTGTGTATCTCTCAAATGTGCTAACATGTTATGATTTATTAAGGTAGTTTGAGATAAGTGGACTGCAGAAAGATGGGGCTAAACAAGTCTTGAAAGGAGGGATATTCTCCGCTCAAGAAGATCCTCAGCCCTTCTATCATCACCCAAGGAGCGTGATTCTAAAGCGACATCTTAGACAGAGCGGTGACAAGGCAGCTGTAATAGAATGCACCATAATTGGAAATCCTGAGTACACTGCTGTTCGAGTATAGTTGTGATCAGAAAAGATCGCCACTCTTGGGTCAATTAACAGCTTTCCCGTATTTTCTATGTCTTTACCATGCCATGTTTGTAACAGCTAGTGTTATTTAGGGTGCCTGAAGATCAAATATCTTCATAGCTTCCCTTTAATAAGGTTGGATGTTATGATCTACAGATATAAATATGGAGAGTTGTCTCGACCCAGGGGGTTGCTGAACATATAATTCATTGATTGTATTAACAGTGGAAGCAATTTGTGTAATCATTCTCTTTTTAATATAAGGAGTTACCTCTGATTTAAGAAGCTTTACGTTGTTCAGCCAGCATCTCTATGTGAAGGCTGGGCCCTCCTTCCACAGAGATCACTGTGTTAATTTAGGATTTTCCAATTCATCCGTGGTGTGATGTCTTGTTAATTTTATTCCTTTCGTACGCAGTTGTAGTAAGTGTGGATTTACAGTATAATTGTGGTTTCATTTCCTTGAGATCTATGGGTGGTACAGAGTAACATTCGACTGAGTAGGTAACTATCCTTTATGCAATTCATGTGGTAGTTGTACGCAGCCTTGTTCATCCTACAGTTTTAGCTGTTATCCCACGAATCCTTGCAACTTATCTTTATTGTTACGATTGTTGAATTTCATTCTTGTATTTCAATTTCTTAGAGTAGTTGAACTCAATCCTTTGCAATCGAATTCCTAGATTAACACTTGATTTATGCTTGTGGCTTTCAAGAGTAATCAGATTGAATAGGTGAATTACTTGTTCAGGGATGTGAATAGGACTTCCTTTTATCTGCAATTGTAATTTGAATCTTATGTTATTTTCCTTGATGCATGGTTGAAAGTAATTGAGATTGTAGTATTTAGAAGATAAATGGGATTACGTAGATTCTTGGGATGAGCATAGTTGCTAGAGGATAGTAGTGTTTAATTGCAGCAACTTTGTGTTTAAACATATACTGTGCATTTATCCTTTGAAATACAAGAATTTCCTGGGTTGACAATAAATATTGTACACTCTGTATGTTGGTAGTAATCTACTTGCATATCAGGAGCACGACATTTTGGCACCATTGCCGGGGAAGGATAGAAATTAAACACCGTTGTTAGTTGTAATTTTTGCAATTGTTTCTAGTCAGTCTTTTCTACTTTCTTTGCTGTAATGATTTGGGTTGCATGAATATGAGAAGGGTAAAGTGTGATCATCTTTCAGACCCCAAAAACCCACAAAATACTAACAGTGCAGGTGGTTTGGGTCACGGTCGAGGTCCACCACTGGGTAGAAGGACATTCATCCACGATCTTGTTGACATAACTGATTCATCCACCAGGGCTCGCCATCAAGAAACTCCTCTCAGAAGAGACCCTACTGATCCTAGGGCACTAGCATCATGATCCATGCTTGAGGACACACGAGCAGCCGCGACTTCCACAAATATCCCAGCAAAGAGGACACAGCTGTTACAACTGGACCTGCTGGTAGAAGCCCGATCTACAACATTTACGGGAAATTTGTAACCAAAGAAAAGTGGATGCAGTTCCACCAAAATATTATTGATTAGTGGAAGAACAAGGAAAAGAATGAAGAAAATAAAGAAGAAAAGAACGAGGAACAGAGGAAGGACAAAGAGAAGAATGAGGGAAAGAATGCAGGAACAAACAAAGAGGAGAAAACAGAAGAGGAGATGAGTAACAGACACGAGTCCGACGAGGAAGAGGCAATGGGGGAAAACTATCATCATGAAAATTACTCCCTTCCTGAAGGAACGATGGCTACACTGCAATTTCCGATTTAGTAGCTAGAGGGAACAACTCTTATGAAAAATATCTCACCATCGGTGTTGCCTCGCTTCAATGGAAGGGTGGCAGAAGATCCAGATGAATTCCTTTTTGAATTCGATATCCTCTGTCGCAGCTATGATTATGTCACCGATGCACAAAAGCTAAAACTTTTCCCTACCACCCTGAAGGACAACGCATTGCGCTGGTTCATGAGCCTTGGGGGAGGAACTGTTGCTAATTGGGATAGAATGAAACATGTGTTCCTAAAAAAATATCAGGAATATTGCAACACCAAGGACAAAAGAGAGGAATTATTCAAAATGGTACAGAAGAAGGATGAAAGTCTAGAGGATTTTGTGGAAAGGCTGTTGTACAATGTGCAAAGAGCTGGGCAGATGAACATGGGGCTGGATGTGCTCAAGATAATCTTGCTTTAGGGGATCAGGGATGATTGTTTAGACATGTTAAATCTGCTAGGAAAGGGAGACATATCCAAATAACCTTTTGGAAATATTGTGGAATTATGTAAGAGATACTCCAGGGGGTCTTCGAGGAACAATAAGCGAGACAAACAGGATAAGCTAGAACATGATGTCTTCGACAGAACTCAGAAGTCGTCCAATGGAGGAGCTACCCATGCAGAGATAGGCAATCTTCTTGAAAATTTTAAAATAGAGATGATGAGCTCCATCTCCTCAAAGATCGATGTCCTGAAGGCTAAACAAAAATAGGCAGTGGAGGATCTCACACTGGGTGTGTTCTGCCCCCGATGTAGAAAGAATCATCGGTTGAGAGAATGCCTTCTTGATAAAGTAGAAGTATGTTAGCTTTGTGAGCTGAACCACGACATGAAAGAATGTCCCTCGCTTCCCCAAGTAAAGGCTATTCTGCAGGCATCAACTCCAGAGGTGGAATCGGCATATTTTATTGCACAGAAGAAACCTTGGCAGCCTCGAAATCAAGGTATGCCTCTAGGCTCGTTTCCATTTTTGAATAATATGAGCAATTGGAATAATAATATGCAAAATGTTAATACACAATTCCCTTCAAATTATGCTCAGTGGAATCCTTCCCAACCCGCAATACAAAATTATAACTCATGGAGTCCCTGGACATAGCCACCACACCAACCTATGTCATGGTCTCCTGGATGGAGGAATTTCCATCTCGGGAACCAGTTTCCTCAACCACCTCCACCACAACAGTCACCATATTCTCCTCAATACCCCCAATTCCCTTAATATCCTCAATACCCACCTCAGAAGTCGCAGCTACAACTGCAGACCAATTATGTACTCAATGTACCGATGTGACCTCAGCTTCCTGCTCAACCTAATCCCAACCCAAATAATAAAATAGTCCATCAATTAGAGACTGTTAACATACTGGCCTACTCTCTTTCCCCTGTACCTTGTAACAATATTCTTTTACGATCGGGGAAAATAGTAGAACTTGTAATTACAGAAGATGCTCCACCTTTTGTGCATAAAGAAGGGGTGAGTCCACAACATCCGCCCAATACAATTCCTATTATTGAAGATGTTGAGCACCCCTTAGATGGGACGACTGAAACATCAAATGATAAATATGACAATACACAGACTACCCAGCTGATAAGGCAACCACCATACCCCGAGAGACTAATGGTACCAAGGACGGGGGGGGGGGCAACCTCAGTTTAACCTCCTAGGAGAGTTAAAGAATCTCTATGTTAAGATCCCCCTTATTCAAGCTCTTCAAGATGTACCTATTTATGCTAGAACCATTCCAGACCTATGCACAAAGAAACCAGGAAGGAAACCCATAGATACTCCCACTATTCATGTCATAGGGAATTTATCTACCTTGATAACAGGAAAGACCCTAGTGACAAAGTACGACAACCCTGGTAACCCTACTATCACTGTACAGGTAGGACATACACAGATACCCAATGTGCTAGTAGATTTAGGAGCAGCGATCAATGTCATAACAATTGAGACTGTAAAGAAGCTTGGGCTCACTAATCTTAGACCAACCCCCACCATTTTGGAATTGGTGGATAGATCCACCATTAGACCCGAAGGAATTCTGGACGACCTTGTTATCTCAGTGGATTCATGGGAGTACCCTACTGACGTTTTGGTGTTACAACCAAAATCACAACTGGGAGGACACCCATTGATCCTGGGAAGGCCTTGGTTGGCCATAGCTGATGCTTGCATCAGCTGTCAATCGGGGTCCATGAATATATCTTATGGCACTGAGACTAAAAGCCTCACCCTTTATCCTCTAGCTCAACCAAGTCTAGAGGCTGAAACTTCTCTTTGGATAGAACCGGAGGAAGAGGAGGATGTTCAGCCACTATTAACTATAGTGAAGGCCTTAAATTTTAAAAATGAAATGGAAGATGATGCTATTAATAATTTTATTAGTGAACCCACTTCAGTTGATAAATTTTTTTATCAAATCCTGAACATTACCCTGGGTAAGGAAGAATAAGAAAATATTACAGAAGAAACATTAGTTGGTGACACACACATAATCCCAGTAATGAAAAATTTGAAAAGTATTCCTATAGAGGTAGAGCCTGGAAAAACCTTGAATATTAATCCTAATCTCTCCTTAGATGAGCAGAAACGCCTGATCAGTCTCTTGAAAGAACACAAGGGGGCATTTGCCTGGTAGTATACGGACATGAGGGGTATTCCCTATAATCTATGCACCCATCACATTTATATTAAAAGTGACTCCCGGCCTGTGTGTCAGCCTCAATGATGAATGAACCCCAATTTAAGGGACATAGTGAAGGAAGAAATCCAGAAACTCTTGGAAGCAGGATTTATATATCCTATTTCAGATAGTGAGTGGGTTTCCCCACTCGTAATTGTACCCAAGAAAAATGGTAAATGGAGGGTCTTTGTCGACTATAGGGAGCTGAATAAAGCTATGTAAAAGGACCACTTCCCTTTTCCCTTTATTGACAAAGTACTCGACACCTTATCAGGGAAGAATTTCTTCTCCTTCCTAGATGGGTTTAGCGGGTACAATCAGATTCAGATTGCTCCTGAGGACCAGGATAAAACCACCTTCACTTGTCCCTGGGGAACGTTTGCCTATAGAGTGCTCCCCTTTGGTTTATGCAATGCACCAGTGACATTTCAAAGAGCTGTAATTTCCATATTCTCTAAGTTAGTTAATGATAGTATGGAAATCTTTATGGAGGATTTTACTCCCTATGGCAAGGATTTTGAGGAAGCACTGGAGAATTTAAAGAAGGTTTTAATTCGTTGTGAATAGACTTAGCTCTCATTAAGCTCTGAAAAGTGCCATATGATGATGAGTGAGGGGGTGGTATTGGGGAATTTCATCTCTGTCAATGGAATTCAGGTGGATCCCTCAAAAATGAAGGTGATAAAAAATATACCTACCCCTTCAACTCAGAAAGAGGTGCGAAGTTTTCTGGGACATGCTGGATATTACCGAAGATTTATAGAAAAATTCTCCAAACTTGCTTCCCCTTTGTTCTCTCTGTTAATGAAGGATGCACAGTTTGTGTGGAGTGAAGCATGCCAGACAGCGTTTGATACGCTTAAGGAGAGTGTCCACAGCTCCTATCTTAAGGGGACCTAATTGGACCCTACCCTTCCATATTTCTTCAGATGCCTCTGATATTGCCATTGGAGTAGTTTTAGGACAATAGGATGGTCAAGTACCTTATGCCATCTATTATGTTAGTAAAAACTTAACCCCTGCTGAACTTAATTATACTGTCACTGAAAAAGAATTCCTAGCTATTGTTTACTCCATTAATAAATTTCGACATTACATTACTGGATATCCTACATTTGTGCACACTGACTTCTCTACCCTTAAATATTTAATGAACAAACCTGTCACCAATGCCAGAGTGACCAGGTGGCTCTTGTTATTGTAGGAATTTGATATTACCATTATAGATAAACCTGGGAAAGAAAATGTCGTCACTGATTTTTTATCTCGTTTCACTAACAATGATGATAGTTTTCCTGTTGAGGACTCTTTTCCAGATGAACATCTATTCGCACTTTCAACTCATTCCCCCTGGTATGCAGACATTGCTAATTCTTTGGTTGCAGGAAAGCTACCGCCACATATGTCTAAACAAGAAAAGAGAAAAATCATCCAGCAAAGTGCCAGGTATTGTTGGATAAACGGTCATCTCTTTTACACAAGACCTAATATTGAAATTAGAAGATGTGTAAGGGAAGATCAAATATTTCATATATTGAAGGCCTGTCACGATGAACCTTGTGGGGGACACTTTGCAAATAGGAGAACAGGGCACAAAGCACTAAGAATGGGCTACTATTGACCGACTCTTTTCAGGGATGCTAAAGGGTATGTTCAGTCCTGTGACAACTGCCAAAGGATGGGCCAACCCAATAAAATAGATCAGATGCCTCTACAACCTCAAGTAGTAGTTGAACCATTTGATAGGTGGGCACTAGATTTTGTTGGCCCTATCAGCTCTCTTTCCAGACAGAAAGCTTACATTCTGGTTTGTACTAATTATATGACAAAGTGGGTAGAGGCTGTAGCTTTGGCTAAGGCTAATGACCAGGCAGTGATTGATTTTCTGTATAGTGAAATATTTACCCGTTTTGGGGTACCGAAGGAAGTAGTTACTGATGGGGGACCACAATTCATGTCACATCAATTTGAATCCTTGCTCCGGAAGTATCATGTGCAGCATAGGGTGTCTTCACCTTACCACCCCCAAGCCAATGGTCAGGTGGAGAGTACTAATAAAGTTATTGAAGCCATCCTTACCAAAATAGTTAAGATCCATCAAAAGGATTGGGCTGACAGGCTTCCGGAAGAACTGTAGGCATATCACATGACTTGGCGTAACACCACAGGTTTCTCTCCTTATGATCTAGTGTATGGAAAGAGTGTGATATTTCCAATTGAGTCTGAATTCAAAACCTTGAGGACAGCCACTGAAATGAATCTGGATGTAACAGAAGCCCAGAAGAGAAGATTGAATCAACTAAACAAATTGGATGAGAAGCGGTTAGCTGCAATGGACAAGATTGTGTTGCTTCAGCAACAAAGATCCAATTGGCATGATTGATTTATTAAAAAGAAAATATTCTATGAGGGAGACTGGGCGTTACTATACGACTCCAGGTTCAAAAGGTATTTTAAAGGTAAATTACGTACAAGGTGACTAGGTCCATACTTGGTCGACAGGGTATTTGACAATGACACTATCCACCTGGTGACCATTGATGAAAACCGCATACCATTATTTGCTAATGGCCACAGACTATGACTGTACCGTAAGCCTATTTCGAAAGATGCATTTATTTCACAAATTGTCGCCGATCCAGATTATCAGCTGGCACCAGGGTAGGAACTTCTCTCTGCCTTTGCCAATCCTTAAATTGTAAATTGCGTTTGAATTACTGTACATAAATAATGGTTTTTTTTCCTACTTCATTATATTGTTTTTTTCCCTTTTGCATTTGATCTTCTCGTTTGCTGTTCTTTTTCAAAATTTGTAGGGAAGCGCCAGGGGAATGACCAGATTGGGCTTGTCGAGAAGGATTCGTTTTCCTATGCCTTCCTGTTCCGTATTTCCTTTTCCTTAAAATAAATTTCCCGGTGGCTGCGACATCTTTCCCAGCGGCCGTAAATCTTTTTCCCCGATGGTCGTAAATCTTTTTCCCGGCAGCCGTGAACCCTTTTCCGGTGGCTGCAACATATTTTCCCGGAAGCCGTGAACCTTTCCTGGTGGCTACGACATCTTTCCCGGTGGCCGTAAATATTTTTCCCCGATGGCCGTAAATATTTTTCCCAGCAGCCGTGAACCCTTTTCCGGCGGCTGCAACATATTTTCCCGGTAGCTGTGAACCTTTTTCGGCGGCTG
This sequence comes from Pseudotsuga menziesii, assembly GCA_001517045.1. Taxonomy (NCBI): domain Eukaryota; kingdom Viridiplantae; phylum Streptophyta; class Pinopsida; order Pinales; family Pinaceae; genus Pseudotsuga; species Pseudotsuga menziesii. The sequence continues at coordinate 340,776 of LPNX010940867.1, forward strand.
CAACATATTTTCCGCGGCCATGATATTTTTCTGGCAGTTGTAATTCATCTATATTTCACCACTGTCTCCAGCATTAATGGCCAGCTTTCTGTTTCACAACCTACAGTGGTAACTCCTGTGTTATTGGAAAATTGCTTCCTACGCTGTTCAACCTGCTAGATATGGCTCTGATTCCTCCTCGTGGCGACGAGCTGGTCCATAAGGTGACAGTCTTTTTCATAATTCCGACCATGTGGATGCGATAGTTTGTGTTTCATGGGTGGAAAGAATTATGGTAGTATTCTGGTTATAATGATGAAATCAATGAATGCGCATGCATTCGGTCTCCGCAACGTCAACAACCGCACGTTCCACCATTCTTCGAAGGATATCCATTACACAGTTTCACAAGGTATGGCTTTGATTTATCATGTGATTAAGTATTGATATGATTTATGATATCAGTCGTACCTTTATTCATATCACCATTATGGCCTAATTAACTCTTTCCCCCGTGCGATGTAAAACATAATAACCGCCACCTTCCCCAATTCAGAATAAAATTTCGAACGTTTTTTTGTGCTGAACTTTCCAAATTTTCCTATTCTCTAACATCTCCTCCCAGTGATTCGTGCATCCTTTTTGTTTCAACCTCCATTCTCAGACTCTGTAATCCGTGGCATAGCAACCTCAGTATGAAGCTAGGACCATGGGGATTCCAGCTCGTTATCAACCTTCAAATACACAGGAGCTCAGGAAAAATGTTGCGGTTTTTGCCATCTTTCAAGTCTCCAGGTGGACAGAATTTTTCAAACATCTGGACGGATTTAATCATGAAGCATCCTTACAATTTGCTCTAAACCTTACAGAAGCTTACTCAGAGGTTTGGGGGCTACGCATCGAAGTATCCGAGGCCATTATCTCTGAGGTGACTACCATCCCTCTAGTGGGAAGGGCCTGGTTTGGACGTTGAGTCCCTACTGCTACAGCATTAAAAGCCTTTTTAATAGAGGGGGAGCAGGTTCAATCATCCAGAAGAGGGATAGCGCTACACTCATTGCTACAGCCATGGGACAAGGTTGTCATCTTCCTTAAGAAGTACATCACTTGTGAAGGTAGGTACCAAACTGTTTATAATTCTGAACTGCCTTTACTTTCTCATCTCTGCCATAAGACTTTGTTGAATATTCCATATTACCTCCTTCATGATTTACATCATATGGTGGGATTCGTCCAAGATGCTAAGCATCCATTTTCCTCACTGAACCACCATGGTCTTATCAAATTAATAATTGTAAGAAACCTTGCTTGGTATAATATAACCTGGGATCAATTCATAGCTAGGGCTCAGGCACCTTCTCCCTTACAGGTTGTCCCAATAGAATAGGAACAGGCTCATCCACAGCAAGGGGGACATGAACCACAGCAGGAGGACCAATGTAGTTGGGGGTGGGGGGGGGGATGGAATTGGATCAGAAGAAGAGCAACCAGGGGTACAAACAGAGCAATTAAGGGAGAATGTAGATAAAAACCTCGTGGAAAACCTAGATAACAGGGCAGCTCTGACACCAGAAGGTGAAATTGGAGCAGCACTAAATGCTACGACAATTGAACCTGAAGGTGACAGAGCCATGGCAATAGAAGAAAATATCAAGATGGTAACCATTGAATCCTCACCTGAGTGGGGAGGAACTTTAATTGAGAAAGAACAGCCGGAGGAGCAAGAAAATGCTAGAACAGGGGATATTCCGTTGACCTCAGCTGTGAATCCTGACATCCCAGCTCCACAAAAGAAAACACCACAAAGGAAAAGAAAGAGATCAATTGATGAGCTTAAAATAACCTCACCAATAAGAAGGAAAAGAACTAGATCAGCTACAGCAGCAGAGGCAGCCAGAAAAATATGGGCAACCCCAGGGGAACAGATTGAGTTCCCTATCCTTGTACCGAGGCCAATGGATGCTCCACAAAGGACAGTCGAGGAAGAACCCCGAATTGAAGGAATTCTAGCTGAGAATACATTATTAAAAGAGGAAGTCCAAATACTTCAAAGGGAATTGGAAACTTGGAGGAAACCTACAGGAAACAAGGTGAAAGGAAAATGTACACATTGGTGGAGGCTGCAGACCAACTGGAGGGATCAAACTCTACCGAGCCTGGAAAGGAAGATGAGCGAGTGGTCTGTCCTACCTATGTGGGGAAATCTTCAAGGAGGCAGGCCACAAGATTATAATTTTTACCTGTACAGTACAACAGTCTACACCTACAATAGAGGAAGCTTCAGAAAAAGAAGATGCTGCTACACAAGAACCAGCATCTTTAACCATCCTTGCTAAAGTTGCCACCAATTCTGTGACAGAGGAGCCAAAGGATGAAATCATGTATGATGATGGGGACAAATATTGCACTATAACCCCAGAATTCTCCCATGACACAGAAATTATAGAAGCTGAGCCACAAGGGCAAGACATTGATGAACTTGAACAGGGTGCTGTAACACAAGAACCAGCATCCTTGAGTGTACTTGTCCAAATGGCGGAGCAAATGGGAGAAGAACCTGGAATGGAGGACACTCTGGAGCTTAATGAAGAATTATGCACTATAACCCTAGAATGTTCCCGTGATACAGAAATCATAGGAGAAGAATTGAAACAACAGGAGGATGAAGAAGTAAGCCACGATGTTGTTACACAAGAACCAACATCCTTGGAGGTTGCATCAAGGACTCCCGAAATGCAACTAGAAGATAACCCTGGAATGGATATCATTCCCGACATACATTGGAGTGAGGATGAACAGGTACAGACACAATCCTCAGGTGACACTGAAATCCTTGAGGACCAGCTGCACACTAAGGAAGACATCAAATCTCAGCAGCAGAAGGACAAAGAAGACATTGTTACACAAGAACCAGTGCCTCTTGGAATGATGGATGTGGCTGTTGAAGGAAGTCCAGGAGGAGTGGTTGTTACACAAGAACCAACAACTCTCAATTTAGCTTCAGCTGTGCAGGATGGCCAAAAAGATACTGTCACACAAGAACCAGTGTCTCTAGGAGCAATGGATGTAGCTATTGAGGAGAATCCAGGGGAAGTTGCCGTCACACAAGAACCAGCAACCCTTGAACCAATTTCATAAATGTAGGGTACCCAAGAAGAAGACATTATTACACAAGAACCAGTGTCTCTAGGAGCAATGGATGTAGCTATTGAAGAAAGTCTAAACGAAGTTGCTGTCACACAAGAACCAGCAAATCTCATAGTAAACTTAGATGTGCAGGATTCCCAAAAGGAAGACACTGTCCCACAAGAACCAGTGCTTCTACCCCTTAGAAATTTCATTGATTTGGACTCGAATCAAGAGGAGCATCATAAAAAGGAAATCTTGAACCTCACAACAAAAGTCTCAACTCTGAGGCTGGAGGTGACCAAATGGAAGAGCCAAGTGGAGGAGTACCAGAAAGGGATGATTTCTCTCAGTGAGCATAGAAAAATCATCAGGGGATTGGAAGAAAATTGGGCAGAAGAACGTATGGCCCACAGAGTTTGGGAAGAAGAGCTGCAGAGCAAGTTGAGAGAGTTGAAAAAGTTCCAATCCATGCAGCAGGAGAAAGAGCAGATGTATGCTCTTTCTCAAGAACTCTTGGGTACTAGGAAGCCTTCTTCCTCTTATCCAGTATTCCTGTTTGAAAAATTTAGCTGGTTTAAATTGAAGGCTGCGAAGGAAGGGAGGTCGTTTGAAATAACAACCTCAGCAAAGTTCTTGGAGACATTCTTTGGAAGCAATTTTGAGGATCAAAATTTGCTATGTGAACTATACTTGCATGAGATGGCTTGCCGTCTAGACCGCCACTCAAATCCTGTCCCATTTGCAGGGGATGTTCAGTTGAGAGCTTTTGCCTCTTTTTTGAGCAATCACACTCAGTGGGAAAGGTCTTTTCAAACCTTTTCTCATAATGAAGCTCACACTAACCCGTGGATTCGAAGTGAGCCCCAGAATCCTAGTATTATGTTGGCTCGGTACAGAAATTTCCTTTCAAGTCCTCCCCAGGCGCAACATATAATGAGACTTCAGGAAGAAGTGATCTCCACTTGCACCAAATACATTTCTAGACACCAGCAAGAAGCATTGGAAGGGAGTAAGCACAGATGGCAGGCTTCCTCCCCTGCACTCAGAAGCTGAGACCCCTACTGTTTCAAGAATTTCAAGCAGGCACTTTCTAGGGTCAAGGGCTATGTGGGAAGTATCGGGGAATGTGGGGTTAATTGGTTGGGTTTGAAATTCAAATTCCCCCTCATTTGGTGGCCAGCAAAACCATATAATGTGGATTTATCCTTAACTAGGGCAGAGGAGCAGCGATGCTAGAAGTATTGTATTACTCACAGAGACTTTTTAAAGAAAGATGAGGTGCCTTAGTTTCCTTACAATTTTTCCTACCTCCACGAGCAGAGCTCAGTACAAGATTCAGATTCTGAATGATGCAAGTTGTTGCATGAGGACATGCAGTAGGATAGTTGGGGGGAGATGTTGAGCCCAGAATTGGTCCCTTTTTAACCATCCTCAATCACCTTTTCTTCCCCTGTCCTACACCATTCAGCATGCTAATCAAACTTGTTGTCCCCACTTTACTCCCCAAACTACCAAGGTATGACTGGTCATTGTTTTATCTTATTAATGCTTATGATTATGGTAATTAAAGCTTTTTATCTCTCAAATGTGCTAACATGTTATGATTTATGAAGGTAGTTTCAGATAAGTGGACTACAGGAAGATGGGGCTGAAAAAGTCTCAGAAGGAGGGATATTTGCTGCTCAAGAAGATCCTCAGCCCTTCTATCATCACCCAAGGTGCATGATTCTAATGTGACATCTTAGATAGAGCAGTGACAAGGCAGCTGTAATAGAATGTGCCATAATTGGAAATCTTGAGTACACTGCTGCTCGAGTATAGTTGTGATCAGAAAAGATCGCCACTCCTGGGCCAATTAACAGCTTTCCTGTATTTTCTATGTCTTTACCATGCCACATTTGTAACAGCTAGTGTTATTTAGGGCACCTAAAGATCATAGATCTTCATGGATTCCATTTAATAGGGTTGGATGTTATGATCTACAGATATAAATATGGAGAGTTGTCTCGACCCAGGGGGTTGTTGAACATATAATTCATTCATTGTATTAATAGTGGAAGTAATTTGTGTAATCATTCTCTTTTTAATATAAGGAGTTACCTCTGATTTAAGAAGCTTTACGTTCTTCAGCCAGCATCTCTATGTGAAGGCTGGGACCACCTTCCACAGAGATTGCTGTGTTAATTTAGGATTTTCCAATTCATCCGTGGTGTGATGTCTTGTTAATTTTATTCCTTTCGTATGCAGTTGTAGTAAGTGTGGATTTACAGTATAATTGTGGTTGCATTTCCTTCAGATCTATGGGTGGTACAGAGTAACAGTCGACTGAGTAGGTAACTATCTTTTATGCAATTCATGTGGTAGTTGTACATAGCCTTGTTCATCCTACAGTTTTAGCTGTTATCCCACGAATCCTTGCAACTTATCTTTACTATTACGATTCTTGAATTTCATTCCTGTATTTCAATTTCTTAGAGTAGCTGAACTCAATCCTTTGCAATTGAATTCCTAGATTAACATTTGATTTATGCTTGTGGCTTTCAAGAGTAATCAGATTGAATAGGTGAATTACTTGTTCAGGGATGTGAATAGGACTTCCTTTTATCTGCAATTGTAATTTGAATCTTATGTTATTTTCCTTGATGCATGGTAGAAAGTAATTGGGATTGTAGTATTTAGAAGATAAATGGGATTACGCAGATTCTTGGGATGAGCATAGTTGCTAGAGGATAGTAGTGTTTAATTGCATCGACTTTTTGTTTAAGCATATACTATGCATTTATCCTTTGAAATAAAAGATTTTCCTGGGTTGACAATAAATATTGTACACTCTGTATGTTGGTAGTAATATACTTACATATCGGGAGCACGACAGGCCTATTTCAAAATTTGTCTTTGTTTGAGATTTTGGTGGGTCGTAGATGTGAGCTTGGTTTGCTAGTCGTGGATGAATCAGATTTTGCTCCTTGAAGAAACCACTGTTTCGAAGGTGAAACAGGCTCATGACCATTGTTAATTTTTAAGAGTTGTCTGAAACACTTAATATTTTTTATAGATCGGGCGTCAAAATTATGTTCGATCGGAGGCCGTTGTCCTTTCGTCTTCCGCCATTGCGGCTCCCAAAGTAGTTAAGCACCCAAAGTGTATATTGCTCTGACCACTGATGCAATTTTGCCTTTAGTCATGGGTCCGTAGTATTTTCTCTTCCGCCATTGCGGCTGTGCAAAGCTTTCGGCTTTTGATGTCAATGTCCTTTGGATTCCCGATTGGGAATTTTCCCGCCCTCCAGTCGCATGTCTGTAACCTCTTTCTCTTCCACCATTGCGGCTGGGGTAGGGGTTTTAGCTTTCGATTCCAGCACTCTAAGCATCCGATGAGTTCTGATTTCCTGTCGTGGTTGTTTTCCTTCGAACCCATAGGTAGACGAAGTAGTGGTGCCGGCGTTTGTTAAGCCTTGTGGCAATAACGTTGTACATGGCCTCTCTTAATGCTTAGCCTTTTTAGTTGATATGATTTGAATGCAATCCCGATGAATGATGTACGTCGTTTGATTGCAGGTGGTTTCCGGATATTGATCAAACTACGGTGGTGCAAAGGGAGATGGGCGGTTTGGTGAAGGTAGACCCGAAACTAGCAGGATCGCAAGGAGGACAAGTGGAGTAGAAGACAAAAGCAGTAGCTACAAAGGCGTAGACCTAAAAACTGATCAGTTAACAAATGGTTCATGAGTGCATACAGAAAAGATAGAGGGATATGAAGCGTTTGGGGAACTAAAAGGTCGCACGCTTGTGGGTAGCCCAGGGGTCAACTGTTTTAGCTTAAATATGTGAAAGTTAGAAATTACGGGGGATTTTTCCCTGGAAAAACTTGTTACTTAATGCTTGTAAGAGGAACTATTTCATTTTACAACCAGAGACTGCAAATTTTACCTGTTGGAGGAAGTGCTCTGTGGAATATGTCAATGTGATTAAATGAGAAACGTTGAATGTGAACTATTTCGTTGTCAGCCGTGTCTCATTAGCTGTAAGAGTGTTCTAATTTCTTGAACCTATGTTCTTGTCTGAATGTTCTTCAGTACCCTTATGATGTCTTTTTCCACTATGAGTAATGGTAGTTTTAACTGTTGATGAGCTATCTTATCATATATACTTTTATTTATGTTTATATGTTTCGTTATAAGAACAGCTATCTGTGATTTTCCATGACACATGAACAGGGGTGCATTACTCATGAATCAATACCCAGCTCTCTAGAGATAGTTTAGTTAGTATTTATTTTCTTGCATGATTTGGATGCTTTTGAGTTCTAAGACGAGAGGTAAGAACCTGCGCATCATGGTGTGACTACTCTTTGCATCTTTATCACCCTGCATTGTTAATTAGGCACGTTCATATCATACTTCAAGTCAAAAAATACAAAAATATACATGGTGGACCAGGCCGTAACCAGTAAAACCTTTTGTTTTTGTTGCTTGACCTACGGTAGCCGGACCACAAACCGAATGGATTCCCTATACCAAACAGTCATGGGCTAGTTGGGAACATTGACTGGGGAGAATCCCTTACTGTTGTTTCCTACGATTTTCCAGGCCTCAATAGAACCAAGTGGTAGAACATTCAGATATACACAAGTGACCAATCCATCCATGACCAATGGACATTTCTCCACCACTTCACTGACCTTTCTCTTAGTTTCAGTGGCTAGCTGAACTAACTAAGACTTCCTATGCTTTACTTTCTTAAAAGCACAAATCTCCACTACTCTAGGAGTAATGTAACTATGAGTAGAACCAGGGTCAATCAAAATAGAAACAGATTGCTTAATAATCTTACCTGCTACTTCAACCACAGTTGACTAGTGATCTTCCTGGCGGTCCTCCAGTGCTGCAAAAATCTTAGGGACTTCCCTTGCTACTTGAACCATTGTTTCTGCTTCTTGAATGTTATAAGACGATCTTGCACTCTCATTCTCGAGTGGACAATTTCTGCGCATGTGTGGTCCTCCACATTTCCAACATTCAAGTGGCCCTCTATTCTGTTGTGGATCTTTAGGCTTTTCTCCTGTCACTCCAACTAGTTTACTCGCAGCTTGGGATGGCTGCTTCTGCTGATTCCTGAAGTTAGAAGGTTTGAAACCTTTCTTTCTTTGGTCAAACTTCTCATTCTTCTTGTCCTTCCATACCTTATGGTAATCAGGTTTACCTTTGCTTTGATCATAGCAATACTTAGCCTTCCTTACTGCTTCTTCAAGAGTTCTAGGTTCGTAAAACTCAATTCTATCTTTGTAAGATGGAGGCAATCCACTCAGAAAATGTTGGACCTTCACTTTTTCATCTTTGATGTATCAGACATACCACAACAGCTCCAAAAACTTATTTTCATATTCTTCCATGGTATGTTGTCCCAATCTCAGCTCATGGAACTCCTTAATCTTGTCATTGTAATATATGTCAGAGAGGTATTTCTGCTTGAAATACTTCTTGAACTGTTTCCACATAAGTCTCCTTTCATTGATCCTGTTTACTTGCTTAAAGTGTTCCCACCAAATGGATGCCCTTCCATTCAGATTGAATATGGCAACTCTTGCCTTCATGTTTCCTGAATAATCATGCACTTGAAAGTACTTATTTATCCCAAGAATCCAAGCTTCAGCCTCTTGTCTAGTCTTTACCTCACCATCAAATCTAGGAGGTTTAGCTTTCATAAATTCATCTCGAGAGCGGTCCCTATGGTGTCTCTTTCTTTTTCTTTTATGAGAAGAAGAAATTGAATCCCTGGTGGATTCTTCAGAGTTAGATGACCCACTAGAAGTCCTTCTTCTTCTCCTAGTACTGCTCTTGCTGCCCTCTGGTCTTGTTGTACCTTTTCCAGAGCCTATCTTTCTCTGCAAGTCTATTAAAGTCTGCAACATTGCAGCATTCAAATGATGTTGCTCTTCTTGGGATTTAATTAAGCTTCTCATGGTGGCTGCAAAATCTGACGATGTCTCTTGAAATATGCTTCCATTGGACTCAATGTCATCATTCCCATTATAGAAATTTTCTCCCATGGCATCTTCTGCTCGCTCGTAAGAATCTCGAGCATCGTACCCATCATGGTTTCTCATGACTGAACCACCTCTAGATTTACCACACCATTCTTTCTAGAGTACTACTCTTGGAAGTTATCTAAAGTTCTGCAAATGTGTTCGTAGCAAACTGTTAGAGGCACAATATTAATATAAATAAAAATTACTTACCTTTTGTTCTGGAAATTCATAAAACAACAATTACGCAAAAACACCGATTTTTTTTCTATTTCATATTCAGCTCTGTGACCACGGATAGTCTGCTGAAATTTGCTGAAAACCGACTGAAGACAGTTGAAAAGTGCTCGAAAAACTACTGAGAAATTCTTCTGAAAAACCCAAATTTCCTTAGTCCCAATTGGACCTTTTCCCAGCTATTCTGCTGACACTGTGGTAGTAAAAAAAACTACACCTATGATCTGCATCGGTGATCAAGTTGACTGTGCATCGGGTGCATAGTCCTTTGTGCAGCCAGAACGACAGAAAGTGTTCTTACTTCGGTTTCCGTTGGAAAACACCTAGACTTCCAATCGGCAATGTCAACTACTTCTCATCGGGCATTTTGACGATCAAAACTTTTAAGTCCTTCCACTGTATCGGCAAGTTGCTCATATGATTCCTTCCACTGCATCGGCCAGCAATGGTCTATTATCCCACGTCTGATTGGCAATAGCATAACCTGTTAGTCACCTAGCTTTCCATAACGACGGCCAACAATCTCCTTAAGTCTTCCGCAGCTGTAAGTCTATCGATAGTCGAAAGCACTAATTTCTAGGGCGTTGGAGGGCTAGTTGACTAAGCAGCCACAATGGCAGATTCTCAAACCTTTAATGTACCCTATCGGTGATCCGATCCTTAATAACTTTCCGAAGACCTTATAATTAAACAAAATTTTCTATTTTTTTTATCATCAGCTATCGGAAGTACTAATCACTACGGCATTAGCGGTTGAAGTCTCTATCCATTAGAAGGATAGTTCACTGGCTAGCTGCAACAGTGGATGTTCAATCCACCAACTTCATTTGTCATAGCTCATCGACAACTGAATTAACTAGGTGTTGTAAATGTGTTCAACTAACCATCATTGATGGCCAATGACTCTAGGACTTAGAGAATTTTTCCAAATTTTCCCTTTAGTCTTCCTTTTCACCACTTGATCGACTCAATTCTCTTCTTTTTGTTGATGAAATAGTTCCATCAGCAGCCGCAATGGTAGCCAACCATATTCGATCTTCTTTGGATTGGCAGCCCAATCTACTGTGGCATAACCTGATCGATATTGACAGTCTCTTCTTGTCAGAAGGCTAATGCTCTAGGCTTCCAAAATGGCGGCACACGAACCACTAACTTCCACCGATCCAAACAGCTAACCGTCGCCGATCACCGATGGCCTCAACACTTAGTCAATTTTTGAAATTTTTTCTCTTCTTCTGTGGAACATAATATCTATCAGTGTTCAAAACCACTTAGTGCTATGTGTCGACGATCGGAGTAGCGGTGGTTGAACTTCTAATCATCGGAGTGCTAGTCGACATGGCAGCCACAACGATAGACTGAAAAACCGCTAAATTCTTTCATGTTGTCCGCGAACCCAACATCTATTTTCCATCAACGGCCAAAAAACACTTAGAAAATTTTTCCCACAATTTTTCTTCCAACTTTCCTCTGTCGGGTGTCTTTCCACCTAGCTCTCTACTGCATCGAAGGTCTGTCCCACTAAGTTTCCTGATGAACCGACAGTTCAAACACTTGGACAAATTTTGTGAATTTCCTAGTCATTCATCGATTTCTCCTGGGTAGAAGGAAACATTCCTCTGCTAACTAGTCTTTCATGGCCTATAGAGGTCGATGCTATAACTTGCAAGCTATGATACCACATTGTAGCATCCCCAAACCTTCGACCGACAAAGAGGACGCTACCATGGTGTTAACCATCCAGGAAACCAACCCCATGAACATGTGCATTCATTAAATGCTAAAACAAAATGCTTTGAACTAGAACTAGAACATGCATACATGATTATTTATCATACATAGTGGAAGAAAACATACATTCATTCATTCAACATGTTCATCATAATTTATTAGTAGTAAATGTAATTGCAGAAGTAAAATAGACAAGATCACTTATCTTATAAAGGACTCATCCCACAACTAGCTACGTTGCTGCAATGTTCCACCCAACCATAGGCCAGCGTGCTCCTTAATCTCTTAGCAACGCTACCATCCCCGAGTTGGGCATGATTCCCCAAGGAATAAGGAACAAGTAGGCTTACACATAGCTAAGGATACACAAAACATAGCCAAACCAACGCAGTTGGGTTTGTCAGGCTATCACAAGACAGCCAAGCCAACATGGTTAGGTTTATCAGGCCATCAAGAAGCTGGGTAAGGCTAAATGCTAGGATGGTGAGCCCATTATAGAGCTAGGAACACCTACATCAGAACTAACCTGACTTCTAAGACACCCACACACACCCAACATAAGGAATCAGTCCCTTCTCTGTTACACAGTCCCTTAGGCCCTGACTTCCCTTCTAGTGCTATTCAGGGGTTGTGGAGAAAAAATCCAACCCTCTAGCTCTGTCTGTGTGGTTTCCAAACACACCATGTTTATCAAGCAAACCAAGCCCCCATCCCTACTCCCAACACAGTTCAAAGACCAACCACTGCATACACGCAGTCACACAAGTGATTCACAGCTTGGGCAAGGAAAACAACTCCTGAGTCGTTCTTGGCCCTATTGTGGCCAAAACAACTCCAACCAATCCAAAACAACCAAAACGTAAGGGAGACCACAACAAACCTGTGAATCAATCTGTAAGGAAATCATACACCCACACCATCCACAAAATCCATAGAGGAAAACCTGCACACTCAGAACGTGAATGGCATATTCACAAGGGAAAAATCACGGGTGAAGAACATGGCTCCCAACTCGTTGCATGAGTAACACCAAGAAAATCCCGTGCATGAGAATGAGCAAGACTCTCTCCCCTACATGAGGATGAACAACTTCGCCTATGCATGAGGGTGAACCGAAAATGGAGAGAATGGCCTCCTAGAGGGAATGGCAGTGGTGGTTTTTTTTTCTTTCCAACTTGAGGGTTGTTAACACCCAAAAATGGTTAACTACCTCATCTACCCCATTTCATGGCTCATTCGTCCATTTACCTACCATATTTCCCTGAAAATCCCACTAAAAGC
>LPNX010940875.1:0-82436 GCA_001517045.1 Pseudotsuga menziesii
GTGCTGAGCGTCTCATTGCACATTGCAAGAGAGATGTAGCATCGGAGTACGAGATGACTGACATTGGACTGATGCATTACTATTTGGGGATGGAGGTTTCGCAGGAGCTTGGACATATTTTCCTTGTACGGATTGAAGCAAGTTCCTAGAGCTTGGTACTCCAGGGTTGATACTTACTTGACATCGATGGGATTCCAGAAGAGTGAGGCTGATCCCAACCTATACTTCATTGTGGTTGGAGGAGATCCGCTCATTCTTCTTCTATATGTTGATGATCTATTTATCACAGGTGCTGAGCGTCTCATTGCACATTGCAAGAGAGATCTAGCATCGGAGTACGAGATGACTGACATTGGACTGATGCATTACTATTTGGGGATGGAGGTTTGGCAGGAGCCTGGACATATTTTCCTTGGACAGGGGAAGTATGCAGTTGATATTCTGAAGAGATTTCGGATGGAGGACTGCTGGCCAATGTGTACGCCTATGATCACCAACTGGAAGCAATTTCATGCTTCCAAGGGTAAGTTGGTGGATCCCACTTTATATCGTCAGCTCATTGGGTCATTGATGTATCTGGTCAATACCAGGACAGACTAGTGTTTTGCAATTAACACTCTTAGTCAGTTCATGGTTGAGCCTAGGAGTGTGCACTGGACTGCCGCAAAGCACATACTGAGATATCTTGCAGGTACGGAAAAGCACATACTGAGATATCTTGCAAGTACGGTGGATTATGGTCTGGACTATAGGGGTTTAGGTGGAGTCAGCTTGGTTGGGTTCACAGATTCAGACTGGGCAGGTTGTGTGAGGGATCGAAAGAACACTTCCGGTTGTTGTTTCAGTTTGGGCTCGGCAACAGTGTCGTGGTTCAATCGGAAACAGAAGTTCGTTGCACTGAGTTCTGCTGAGGCTGAGTATATGGCAGCCAGTCAGGCTACTTGTGAAGCACTGTGGCTTCGCAAGTTATTGGTAGATTTATTTGATCAGCAGCTTAGGCCTACGGTGATCTATTGTGACAATCAGAGTTGCATTCAACTCTCTGAGAATCCAGTGTTTCATGACAGGTCAAAGCACATTGAGATCAGGTACCATTTCATCCGTGACTATGTTCAGAGAGGTGCAGTTGAGCTACAGTATATATCCACTGATGAGCAGGTAGCAGACATTCTGACAAAGTCTTTGGGGAGGGGGAAGTTTGTCTTCTTCAAAGATAAGTTGGGAGTGGTGCAGAACACCTTCCTCAGTAAGAGGGAGTGTTAGTTTTTGTACCTAGGAAGATGTTCCCTAAGTGAATTTTTGCGTAAGTCACTTAGAAGAGGGAAAAAGGTGACCCTCACATTAAAAGCTACTTAATGAGACTTTATAAACTTAAAGTCACTTTATAAACTTAAAGTCACTTTTTGATAAATTTAAGTGGGTGAGTAAATTTATTTAAGTGATTTAAATAAATGTGATTTTTACTCTCATTGAATCTTAGCCATTGGATTGGATCTTTTTCCACTGTTGGATTAGATACCCACTTAGGGTTTAGTCAAAAAGGGTTGAGGGAGGCAAAACACTTTCACTTTTCATTTTCAGGAGAAGGAGAGTGAGCTAAGAGAGAAGAAAGGGAGAAGGGCACGATTTTCCAGGCAGCCGTACAGTAAGGTTTGAAGGGCACAGAAATCGAGGTCAAGCAGGGCACAGAAAACGAGGACTGCATTTATTACAGTCCGTACCCTGCACGAATTTCGAGGCCGTACACAGGCCATATAGCACAGAAATCGAGGTCCGTACGGACTGTACTTTTCTGCACAGTTTTCGAGGTGAATAACAAGCATTTTTTTCGAGGCAGCATTCTGTTTTTTTTTGCACAGAAAACGAGGTCGTACAGCAGCATTAAATGATGTCCGTACAGTACGGATTCTCAGAGTGTTGGCACAGTTTTCGAGGGCAGATTTTTTGCTGATATTTCTAGCACATTTTTCAAGGAGGTTTGCACAGAAATCGAGGCAGCAAAAGCACGGAAACCAAGACAGTCTGCTAGTCAAATTTCTGGGTTGAGATAAGTTGGATTTTTTACTGTAAAAATTAATGTCTGATTTTTATCCTGAAGCATAATAAAATCTCTCTCTCTCTGACTGGTTTTCCCCGTGGGGGTTTTTCCAAGGCTTGATTTGGCCAAAAATCTCTAAGTCTATCTTTTATGGTGTGGTTGTTAAAATGTGTTTTTCACCCTGTTAGTGAATTTTTACTGTGTTTAATTGTTAAGAAAAATTTCTTAAGTAACCTATAGCCAATGCAAAACCGGCTGTAGGTGAAAATCATGAAATGTTAACATAAACCAGCAAATAGTAAAACTCAGAAAATTTCTACAGTTTTAACTTCATTTTTTTTCGAGATAAGGTAGGCTGATCCAAAGGTACTATTAAAGTGCTTTTGGGCGTATGTTATTCTAACATGCTTGCTGTCTTTTAGCAGGTCTGACAGAAAATAAAGGAAGTTGCTGTCCGGAAGTGGCCTCAGGAGCGTTCAAATCCCCCCAGGGGTCTCCCTTTTCACTAAAATCTTAAAATTTTTGCAAAGTTGTAAGAACTTGGTTCCAGCCTGTATAAGGACCAAGAAGTTTCTGATATTTCAGTTCGCTAATATTGTAACCAATAATAAATAAAATTATTTTTGGAATAGGCTCTTTCGAGCCCACTCCCCATCCCCCCCTGGGGGGATTTGCGTCGGTGTCATTTTCGTCGCTTTCTGCTCATTTCTTTTCAGACTAGCATTGACCTAATTTGCACGGTAGTATACTTGATTTTATTATTAATTTCATATTCCACTTTTTGTTTTTCAAAGTAATCATAATACTTACCCCACGATTTCCCAATTGACCCGAAAGGGGAAAAAGATTCGTGGTAGAACTAATTAGAAAACTAGAATTGTGTATCTGTTTCTTTTCAATCATTTGTTTTTCAGCTAGTATAAAATTAACCCCTCCTCGATTCCTCGATTGAGATCCACTTGGATCGAAAGAGGTTCCTGGAGGGTTTTTATTTAAACAAGAACACCCAGTTTAAAACTTACTAAAATTGACAATACTCCAGTGTGTATGCTCTGCACTTAGCTGCGGTTCGTCCGATCAGTCAAGCTATATCAAAAGCACTTGGGTGACTAGTATAATTAGGACTCACTCTCCCCAACTGACAAACCATCAGGTGAAAATCCAACACCTAGATCAAACCTTTTACGGTGGCAAAATACCCAAAGGAAGCGGAAACTTCTGAAAAGTGACCTCGGGGCGCCGATCTCTGTCACACCCTAACGGGTGCGTTACGAACAATAGCCCCAGAGACTCCATTTCAACCCACATATTCCTTGCGGGTAGCCGTGAAGGTTTAGTTGTGGACATACTCCAAGTACTCTCGGGTATATCTGGAGTCCCCTCTTCGCCTAATTTTAATCAACTCACACTTCATTTTTAATTTAAAACATACCAAGAGGCAATCGCAAAACACTCACTCCAAGCACATGCAACTACATTGTTTCTATTTTCTGACTCCATTCTAAGGCACTAGTTATTTTCTTGTTTTATATATACATTGTGTCTCAGCATTATGCTTTCGTGTGTTTATTTTCATATCTTGCCATCTTTGATTATCTACAGTTAAATTGCAAACTCCTAAGTAACTCAGTTAGTTTAACATCACAACGCTAAGTAATTATCCTTAGCAACTTAATAGGGTCTACCCCCCTAGGATTCGTTAGGAGTTGAGCCTAAACGGAGGAGTCAAGAACAAGGTGACAGCCTTGACTCGAGACTTGCCCCCAAGGACACACCGAGTGGCTTGAAGATTTCTGCCACGTGACCCAGGTGTGTGAAAGGCGGCAACAAGGTCAAAAATTGAAAATCCACAGAATTGAAAACTATTCGACAAAAAGTCACATCCAAATAGGGCGAGTTAGTTGATCCTCTTTTTTCAACTAATTTGTGGAGGCAATTCCTTGAAATAGTAAACCCTAGCTTGTTGGGTTGCTAGATAAGTTATTGCACAATGACTTCTTTTAGGTTGGCTCTAACACCATGTTAGATTTTTAATAGTTTTAGGCCAAAAACAAAAGATTCACTAAAAGAATGGCAAGTACAATTAGCTAGTGTCCTCCTTTTCTCAAATTTGTGGACATAACCACAAAATACTTGATGCCCTGATTTACTCACTAGTGGTAAGTCGAAAATTGAAAATACACAAAACTGAAAATTGTTGGACAAAAAGACGCACCCTCATAGGGCGAGTTAGTTGATCCTCCTTTTTCAACAGATTTGTGGAGGAAATTCCACGAAATAATAAACCCTAACTTGTTGAACTATTGGATAAGTTGATGCACAATGACTTTCTTTTAGGTTGGCTCTAACACGATATTAGATTTTTAAAAGTTTCATGACAAAAACAAAAGGATCACTAAAAGAATGGCAAGCACTGTAGCACAAAGATTTATCCTGGGAAACCCTCGTGGGGGAGAAAACCCATCAAAACTTCCTTGATATAGAATTCAACCAAGTACAATGTAAGACCCCAAGAATAGTACTAGTTGCTTCTTCTCTCTAAGATGGACTACTTGCTCTCTCTCTAGCAACTTTGCTTGAGTGTTGAGTGTGACCAAGTGAGGGAGGCGCCTCACCTATTTATACTCATCGAGTGACCTAATGACCCAACATCTCTCCAACCAGGGCGGACTTGCCTATGGAGACTCAAAACAACATTTACAAAATACTTTTATGGTACTATTGACCTGACATGCAACGAAGGTTTTACCTCTAGACTTTTACATGACCAAGTACATCAATGACATCTCTGAAAGGAGAAATAACATCTATGAAAGGAGGAATAACAATAATACAATAAAAGTACAATATAATATCTTCAGAAGTTACTTTTCTTCAACATTTTGGTTGTAAACTGAATTGGTGTGTGAGTAACAAGTTATCTGTACCAATCACATCCATCACAAATTTGATGATATCAAGAAAACTGGTTATATCTACATTATGCCAAAGAACATGTGGAAAATTTTCACTTGCATGACATACCGTAGGACTCGGATTTCATGATGTGTTTACAGAATTAGCTCTCCATACAATTAGTTGGTGAAGAAAATATGTTGTATAGTTGTTGCCTCTACAATAGGGAATACATCAGCAGTTTCCTTTACCTTTGGCTAATCTGAATTGATTCTGTAATAAATCTGCTACAAAACGAATACATCGATTTTTGAGGTGATCTATATCATCGAGTGTACCCATTCCAAATTTAACTCACCGAAGCACAAATTTTTTAATGATTTAGAACCTTTGGGATAGATGCATACATAACCCAATAAGCTTCCTTGGTTATCATCTCAAGACTTAATGTCAAGCTCAAATCTTGAAGAAATATCAGGCAGCCCATTTTAAAAATTGGTTCATACATGTTTGTGGAGTGAGAGCAATGTACTAGGGGGCGCATCGTAGTGGATGACGTTAAGAAATAATGCATTAACTCTCCATCCTCCCTCGATGTTTGCATGATCACCCCTCCATATTTGTCAGTCTGTTAGTCCAAGTGGACAAAGGGGCCACTAATGTCACAGCGCTCCGGATGGGTCAATCGAGGCAAACGACATAAGGACTCGAAGGACTTCATTGGTGCAATCAGCTATTTGATAACATTTACTTTAAGAATATGGTAGCAGACAAAGGGATTTTGTTCTCGGCCCAAGTTCTATTTAGCGGATATAGCAAAACAAGGGAAATAGTAATGAGATTAACAAGCTCTTAAAAGCCCTTTTTTGCGAATTTCGCAGCAGCCATCATAAAGCCAAGAAGCTTGGGAGCCAACGCTATAGCAGCAACAGAGTAAGTCACCAAGATTGTGCTGCATATAACTACCATTAAATTTGCGTTGCATTTAATCGTATCACCCAAAATAGTTGTATATATTAATACACTCACCACAAATCTAATAGACTCTCATGATGAACGTGGCATATCTGGATTTCTAGATTTGGCCATGGCAATATACGGAACTACAACTAGTTGATCTAAAATATTCTTCGTTGATCTAGCTTTTTGGAAACAATATTATCTACTAGTTCATTCTAATTTATTGGTGCTTTTTGGTGACAATATTATCTAGCTGATTTTAATACATTGGTGAATCTTAGCAATTGTTTTACTTGGTAATTAGACCCCACTCCCACTCTCAATTACTACAACCTAAGCCATCCTTGCAAATCACACCTCCACCCACCCCGAGACCACCACCCCTACCACCCTCACCTCGATACTGCCCCTACTACCCCCACCCTAATACCGCCATCCCCACCCTAACACCACCCAGCACCCCTACCACCCTTCCTTACTGCCCCCACCCCAAGACCACCCTCACTTTCCCACCTTGTTCCCCCACTCTCCTACCACTCGCCCCACCCCAATACCACCTTCTCTTCCACCCTTTCCCCTCCCCCTGATACCACCTCCCCTCCTGCCTCCACTACACAAGCCCCCCACCTCTCCAATTTGAGAGAGGTTTTCTCACCTCCCTCTATTGCACTCTCCTCAAATGGAGACGTGCCCAAGAAACCCATTCCCACTACAATGGCATGGACCAACCACTATGACATGCATCCCTATTAATGGGACATGTTAAGGAAAGCCACTCCCCAAATACAATGGGAATGACCTCCTCGAGTCGTGGCATTCTTCAACACCCACAGACCCCATATACATTGTTTCTAATCTATTCTTCTTATTTTATACTGCCCAACTTCGTCGTTCGTTCCATTTACTTTGCATGTGGGATCTTAATTGTCTTCCCTCCACAATATTGAATTGAAGTTCGCTTACGACAAGGACAACCATTACCTAATGGATGAAGTTCATTTACATCAAGGACAGCCATTACCCGATGGATGGAAATGGATGGCCTCAGATCAATCATTGCTTGTGTCAAGTTGTGGAAACCCATCGCCATCCACCTGCCCGTGGGCCCTCCCTTTTACCTTCTATATGCAAGCTATTTGCATATCTTCTTAATGCATCAAGAGAAGAAGCTTCCTTTGCATGCAAGTTGTGTACCTGGAATGAAGGATTATTGGTGAAACAGAAACGTCGACTACAACATGCATAGACATCAAGTTTACCAAGTTATTTTCAAGCCACTTTGGTATTTGCTCTCTGTGGCATACATTTTTTGCAATTGGATTATACAATGCTTGAACTATAGGCTGTTACACAAGTTTTGAATTCAGAATTTAATTCTCCTTCATTAATTATTTATCTCCCTATATTAATTATTTATAATACTTGCAACTTCATTAATTATTTATCTCCTTGTATTAATTATTTATAATACTTGCAATTTCTATTTGGAATTCCCTCTCCTGCCTCACAACTTTGCCACTAAATCAGATGATTAATCTTATTGAGAAAGAGGCAAAGGAAAGTGCACCCTAGATGAAACTAAATACAAAGATTATGCTTCAATACTACTACCATGGATGCAAGTAACTTGATCAGGACAACAAAAAATGCAAAGGACAGCTTGTACAAGAAGATAACAAAAAAAATGAAAAGAAAATGGTTTCAAATGAGTGAGAAAAACTCGCTTAGCATACCCTCTTTTCTCAAATCCTTTTCGCCGCTTTTCTCAGCTCCCCCTCATCCTCACCACTACACATTAGACGAAGATCAGTAGTATTACCACCTAAGTTGTACTTAGTGGTTTTTTATCAAGTGAGCCTGGTGAACTGGACAAGGATAACTTGTTCAGACTTCAGAGAACCTTTAGTCTTGCTTCTGGGAAGCTTTGTTGTACTATATCACATGTTCATACCCCATGGGGGAATTGTAATAAATGTTCTAGCATGATAGTGTCTGTAAAAGACTCGGTGTTTTAGACTTTATTTGTCAATCCGATCAGCCCAGGGTGTTTTTTCCCTTGGTTATTATTGGTTGTTGAATAAACTACTGATAATTTCTGAGTTTTTCACTCCATACCTCCAAAGTTGGGGTGGTCGGCTTGGCATTTAGGCCTATTGAGGTTATTAGAGTCTATGTGTCAATGTATAAACATGCTAGACATCATGGTCGAGTCATATGAACATGTCTAAGTTCCCCTAGGTTTTTTCAATTTTTCAAATTTTAAGTTTTTTCAGTGTTTTTTTATTAAAATTTAATTTTTCCAAAACTTAGGCTATTTTTTAATAGTTTAATTGGAAAAATTGATTTTGTAATAAAAGTGGGCCAAATAATCTGTTTCAGTCATGTAGGTGCTCATTTTCAAGCTAAGAGCACCATGTAAACCCATGGACCCACTATTTCCTAGTTTTGAGTGATTTTCCATCACTCAGGTCAGAAAGCCCCAAAAATCAATTATTGATTATTTTAATTAATAAATTGATGAATAATGGAGCAAATCCAGAATCATAGATCAGTGGATTCTCAGCCGATTTGATTGAAATCAGTCAGATCTGAACCAGATTGACTGGATCTGACAAATCCTTAACTGAAGGAGGTGATCAAATCAGATCCAGAGTTGATTTTCAGCATCCTTTATTGGGAATTTTGCCCTCCCTCTCTCCTCCACACGTTTTGGCTCATCTGGATGAGTTTTGGTGGATGCTTCAGTCAACAGGTTGAGGTGTCAGTCAGATCAGCCCCCCGATTGACATCTGCACTCAGTGAGACTTAGATCTGGCTCAGTTAGACACAGATCAGGCATTGATTGACTCTCCATCAGCTGATTTGGTCTATCTCCTTGGGATTTGTGCCCCCTGGGCTGGATCTCCTCGTTTTTGTATATATCCAAGCATAAGCCTCCTCTTCCAAGCTAGTTAGAACTAGGATTGAGGTGCTGCTGCGATTGTACTGTTGTTATTGTTCTTTTGAAATAAAGAGAAGCTTTGGAGGCAAGACGGTGTTGTGCCATTGTATGTGTGGATGATCATTGCCATTTTTTACTGAGGTAACCTGTATCTGTGTTCATAATTTGTTGTTTGCTTGTGGATTCAGTGCTAAGATTGATAATAAGCTTATTATAATCTTGATAGGAAAGGTGCTTTTCAATAAGTTTATTGGCCATCTCTTTCCTTTGATGCATGTTTAGAGATCTAGATTCAACATGTTCTATAAGCTTATATGCATGTTATTCTGAATCTCTGTGTATGTACTAATTGGATCTCACAAGTATTTCCGCAAGTTTTTTTTATTTCAGCTGAGCTGCAGGTTCCTAGATTGGAGAGGGATGCTGATCTAGTTTGCTTCTTCACTCTCTCCAAAACCTTCAAAAGGCATAGTCCCTCGACATTCCACCTGAAAGCTCCACTGTGGATCTTCAAGGCTACCAACATTTCTCTCCTCTTCTTCCTCCCTCAGAATCAACTCTTTTACCCGGTTACTTTGTTCATAGCTTTGATGTTGTTCAGATCTATCATCTTAAAGTAAATTTAACATAGATCTATCTTCTCAAAGCCCATAATCTAGATCTTGCTCTTAAAAGGTTTCATAAGCATTCTAGATCTAACTTTAGGGAAATCGTCATTTTTGCATGAAATTTTAAAGAGAATTTGTAGCTTGCATGCATTAGATTTTTGTTTTCTGTTATAAAAGATAAATCTAGCAATCAGTGCACATCATATTGGCTGCCTAAAAAGCAAGCCAAGATCCCAAGGAAAGCTTG
Organism: Pseudotsuga menziesii; assembly: GCA_001517045.1. Lineage (NCBI taxonomy): Eukaryota > Viridiplantae > Streptophyta > Pinopsida > Pinales > Pinaceae > Pseudotsuga > Pseudotsuga menziesii. The sequence continues at coordinate 9,690 of LPNX010940875.1, forward strand.
CTTTCCTTGGTTCCCTTTTTTACCCTTTTTTAACTAGTTTTAACTTAGTTTTTTTTTGTTAAAAGTAAGTTGACCCAAAGGTACTTTCAGAGTGCTTTTGGGCATATTTCAGTCTAATATGCTTGCTGGTTTTTAGCAGGTGTAACAGAAAAGAAAGGAAGCTGCTGTTCGAAAGTGGCCTCAGGAGCGTTCAAATCCCCCCCGGGGTCTCCCTTTTGACTGAAATCTTTGAATTTTGCAATTTGTAAGCTCTTGGTTTCATTCTGTATAAGAATCAAGAGGCATCATATCAGTTTGCTGATATTGTAACCGCTGGTAATAAAAATAATTTTGAATAGGCTCTTTCGAGCCCATTCCCCATCCCCCCTGGGGGGGTTTGCGTCCGTGTCATTTTTTGTTTTTCGTTCATCTTTTTTCAATCTAACGTAGTATTAATCTGCAGGGTAGTATACTTTGATTTAGAATCAATTCCATATTCCATTTCTATTGGTTTCAAAGTAACTTTAATACTTACCCCACAAGCCACCATTTGAGCCGAAAGGTGAAGAAAAGTTCGTGGTAGTCTAATTAAAAAATTGTGGTTTGCTTATCTTTTTATGTTTCATTTGCTATCATCATTTGTTTCAGTAACCATAATAAAATCAATCCCTCCTTGATTCCCCAATTGAGGTCCACTTGGACGGAAAGAGGTTCCTGGAGGGTTTTCTTTTTAACAAGAACATCCATCTCAAAATTTACTAAAATGGACAAGACTCCGGTGTGTATGCTCTGCACTTGGCTGCGGTTCGTTCGATCAGTATCAAAAGCATTTGAGTGTCTAGTATAATTAGGATTCACTCTCCCAAATTGACAAACCATCAGGTGAAAATCCAACACCTAGATCAAACCATTATGGTGGCAAAATACCCAAAGGAAGCGGGAACTTCTGAAAAGTGACCTCGAGGCGCCGATCTCTGTCACACCCTAATGGGTGCGTTATGAACAATAGCCCCAGAGACTCCATTCAGCCCACAGATTCCTTGCGGGTAGCCGTGAAGGTTTAGTTTTTGACATACTCCAAGTACTCTCGGGTATATCTGGAGTCCACCCCTTCGCCTAATTTTAATCAACTCATATTTTCACATTAACTTAAAACGTACCAAGAGGCAATTGCAAAACATTCACTCCAAGCACATGCAAGTATATTGATTTCTTTTTTACTCCATTTTAAGGCACTGATTATTTTCTTGATATATTTATATTGTGTCTCAGCATTGTGCTTTCATGCGCTCATTTTGTATCTTGTCATCTATGGTTGTTTATGGTTAAACTTCAAACTCCCAAGTAACTCATTCAGTTCAACATCTCCTTACTAAGTAATCTAGCCTTAGTAACTTAATAGGGTCTACCCCCCTTGGCTTCGTTAGGAGTTGAGCCTAAACGGAGGAGTCAATAACAAGGTGACAGCCTTGACTCGAGACTTGCCCCCAAGGACACACCGAGTGGCTTGATATTTCTGCCACGTGACCCAGGTGTGTGTAAGGCGGCAACAAGTAGCCTCATACAATAGACAAAAACAACTTTACAAATTTGCATTGCCTTGGCTTGAATTTCAAACATTGTTTTCTCTCATTTTCAAAGAGGAAAGCAGATAGAGATTTCAATAGCCATTAACTACGGTAGAAATATAAGCGAACGCTAGATTGAATCCCCTATTGACCAGATCGTGAGTTTCATAAATGTGAGGGAAGTATATGGGAAGCTCATGGATTTCAAGCCGACAGTTAACTCAGTCCATGCCTTGTGCGACTTCATGGAAACCACGGCGAAGGATACTGTCATTTGATTCTTCAAGGATATCATTGACCCCATTGAGTGGGTTGGAAGTCGTAAAACAACAAAAAGAACGGTAGCCATAAAACTATGAACTTCATACACATTTCCATGTGTGGGTCATTCAAAGAAGTGCCTTCGTTAGATTTCCTATGTAGGCTTTAAATGCAGAGCATTCTGGTTTTGTGTATTGCAGGCTATAATGGGGAAAATGCTTCTCAATGTGTCTTTAATCTGCTTAATCGAGTGCACACTTCCTGGTTTTGTTCGAGGCAAGCCATTTATTATTAATTTGTAAGAATGATAAACTTTGGTAGCAAAGACACATTCACTTTGTCAAAGGAAGAAGAAAAGTTGCATATACATTTGCTACTTGTGAAATCTCAAATCTGGTAAAAACTAAAGCAAATCATCTTAATGATGACTATCCTTCTTTACCTGTAAAATAAGATCTACAAGGTGATAAAATGAGAGAGGAACAAGAAAATATAAATCTTACACCTACACTGGTTATTCACTATTAACTATTGAACCCTGTTACCTGTGAAGAGTCAACCCAAAGAGTCATTTTCCTTCTTATAAAGCTTGCTAGAACTTTTTATTGTCAAGATATCTCTAACCTAGTAAGCAACTTGGTAGGCATGTGTTGTGCTCACTTCAAGAGGGAGTGATGTTCTCCTCCACCAAAAAAAACAAGGCGAAGAAACAAAGAGCATTGAGCAGAGAACTCTAGAGGAAACCCTCACGACAGAGCTAAGGCTCCCAAATAACAGAGTGTGGCCAAATTCTTTCTACAGGATTACTCCGAATGAAAGAGCTAGAAGGGGAAAGTAGTGGTACAATTCACCAGGAGAGAGTACCAACAAACATTTAAAATTGATGTACTAATGTCCAGGTCCAAAGTGTCACTTGATAAAATGAAAATCAATCTACACCATACTCCATGACAAATCAACACCATTATGGTTTCACTTTAAGAAACGAAAGTTTGGGTATCAAAACACATACAACATTAACCCATGGATGGGTGCTATGTTCTTATCCAAACAAATAATTGAGTTGCTTCAAATAAATGAAATAAGCAAGACTTGCTACCAATCTTCATGTTAATTCTTTAGTTTCAACATAAATTCTCTCCTTACTCTTGATGAAATTCAAAGACATTATCCTCAAGTCATGATTTCCACGCTCTTGTAATAATTATTTATTCACTCTTAATGAAATTCAAAAACATTATCCTATACAACTATTTTTATTGCTCGAGTCATGAGTTCTACGCCCTTATAATAATTCTTCATTCATATTCCATGAGCATTCACTTGCTCTATGCCCTTGTAAACCACACTTGAAGCATGTGCCCATAAATTTTACTTTGCTTTTTCTCCACATCCTCTATCAACTTAAATTGTAACCTCCTACAAAACTTTTTTATAACTTGCACTATCCCTTTTTTTCTTCCATTGTGTTTCCATCTTGTTAAAAATTCCTTTCCAAGCTTGTGATTTTGCTTCTTGTGCCTTCTTGCCTTTTGAACAATTTACCTACAACCCTAAAGCCAATGATAAGCCTTCAACATTGATGAAACATCCATCAAACTTATTCCATCTTGTATGTTAAATATCAAGCCATTAGCATAGTTTGCAATGGATTCAACACTGTAAACATTTTTCCCTAATCTACATAATTCTTATGTACTCAATGTTCTTCTCTCTTATGTTAAGAAATTGTCTCAACACTTTCAATGCAAAATCAACATGCAAGAGTATACATTTCAGTTTGGACACCATACCATCCCATCTTTCTGTAGGAGTTTGTGCAACTTCCGAAGCTATTCCTATTGTTCTTGTATTGTACCTCCTACGGGAGATGAACTTAATGTAATCAATCATACAAACCCTAGAAAGAACAATGTAAACCTTGGGGTGAAAAGCCAGCAATAAAAAGAAATAAAATAAAATTATAAAAAGTTTTTGTATTGCTCCCCCAAGAGAGAAGTCGGCCAAGTGAATTTCCTAGTGGAAAATCAGTATAAATAGGAGGCACCCCTCATTATTCTACACAGCAGCACACAACAACATAAGTGAAGTACGCAGTTTTCTGAGAGAGAGAGAAGTTCGCATACACTACAAAAGGAGACTGTTTTCAGGGTTTCTATCTTTAGAAAGCATTTCCATATTTCTCTTTCCTTTCTTCATTGTACTCTAATCTCAGAATTATTATCTCTAGGCAAAGGTTGTTGGGTTTTCTCCCATTTGGGTTTCCCAGGTGAAAAATACTCATGTTATTGTTCTATGCTTTGTCTATCTTCTAGTGATCCTATTGATACATTTAATTAAGATATATTGCTATAATCTTAAGAAAATCTAACATGGTATCAGAACAGTGCTAGAAGAAGCCATTGTCGAAAACCTGTCGGAACTAGGGAGTCTTAAATGGTCTCCCACCATCTTGGAAGTCTTTTATCCAAACTATATGTGGTCGGACCAAGTTGCCCAAATTTGATAAACTATGGACAAAATGCACTCAGGAACAAACAAGAATCACAGCACGCCAAAGACTTCATGGCGCTCAACCTGAGGAGAATCCAGCTTTCATATCTCATGCCAAGAAAGACAATGGAATCGGAAGTAACTCCTTCAATCACAAACATCAAGATAAGAGATCAAGTCCTCCCCCAGATCAGAAGAAACAAGAGAAGAAGGACTTATCTCAAATACAGTGCTACAGGTGCAAGAAATACAGTCATTATGCCAGTACCTGTCAAAGTTCAATCAAAAGGAAGCATGAAGCTTCAATTGTTGATGTAGAAGAAGACCCTCCTCACAAGAAGCCAAGGAAGGATGATCATTCCAAGTTCTTCTTCTAAGAAATGATATGAAGATCCAAACTATGATGATCGTTAAGCAAGCATATGAAGAGCAGTGGACTCTGATAATGGGAGCCCACCCACAAAACTACAAAAGATAAGTATTTGATTTTACATGCTCTAGTTGATTAGATCGGGTTGTTTTTTTTATGTTTTACACAAATCTACATTTCTAAATTCAAGTAGTTAAATAGCATGTCATGTTGCACAACCCAAATAAGATGACAACTCCTTTATAACATACTGGAGTAGTACACACTCTTAATGGTATGCTATAAAGGGAGACCATAGGCACGTGTGTTGTGTCAAAGCATTGACTAAAAGGTTGCCTAAATTATTTTGTTAATACATTGATTTTAAAATATTGCTAACCATCTCACAGGGTTTGACTTGTAGGGAATGCCATGATCTACAAGGACAAGTGATCCCATTGGTATACAAATGGAATGGAAGCAGAAAGCCTCCAAAAGCATGTATTAAGACACTCAGACCCAAAATGATCTCATGCAGAGATTTGGTGATCAAAAGCGAAAAGCTTCTACAAATGTCGATCTATCTATTGCTTCAACAAGATTTACTCAACCGACTTCTGAGGGAGTTCTCCCTCAAAGACGAAGATTCTAGTATATTACATATGATAAAACCCTGATGACACTAATGTCGTGACTCGAACAAGACAATTGAAGGATCCTTGATGAACGTGCTCATCACCAAGATGGATAATTACTTTCCAGTCTACATTCACGTTTCCAAGTTAGAATCTTCAGGCAAGAAGGGAACATTCATGGGATATTGCAAGTCTTCAAAGGATTACAGAATATACATCCTAGGATCGAGGCAAATCGAAGTCATTCGGGATGTAACCTTTGAAGAAGAAATGGCTATCTGAAAAAGAGGAGGGTCAAATATGGAGATCGACGACGATGAAGAGATGAGATCATCTCCCCCTCCAAACATTAAGAGGGAGTCTGAAGAAATGAATAAACCGATCAGTCCCTTTGATCCAGTTGAACCAGATGATGCTCCCACAGATATAGTAGTTAGCCATAAAAGACCCAGATGGGCACAACGGATTTTACAGAATGTAGAGGAGCATGAAGCTACACATGGAGTAGATGGGATCACTAAAAAATATAAGGCCATATTTGTTGCCAGAGGGTTCTCTCAGAAAGAGAGTCGATTATGATCAAACATTTGCTCCTATGGCTCAATATACTTCAATTAGATCGATCATTGCTATTACTTCCGCAATGGGATGGAAGTTGTATCAGATGGATGCCAAGACAACCTTTCTATGATATTGTTGATGCGTTACTTCTTAGGATTAAAAGTATGATAAAGGCAGAAAAATATTTTATTGAAGAGATTCGAAATGTTGGACTGCAAGTCCATGGCTACTCTAATGGATGCAAATTTGAAGAAGTTGAAAGATTCTTCTTCATATTCAAATTTGATCGATCACAGTATGTATCGCCAGTCGATTGGGTCCTTGATGTATCTGACAAACTCCAAACCATATATTTGTTTTGCTGTGAATACCCTCAGTCAGTTCATGTGCAAACCGAGGGAGATTCAGTGGACTGCTGCAAAACATGTGCTCAGATACTTACATGGCACTGTGGGATATGATCTACGATATAATTTAGATTGTGACTTGAGATTGCAAGGGTTTACAGACTAAGATTGGTCTAGATGCACTACAGATAGGAAGAGCACTTCAAGATGTTGTTTCAGTTTGAGTTCTACAGTAATTTCCTAGTACAGTAGGAAGCAGAACTCAGTAGCTCTTAGTACTGTAGAGGCCGAGTATATGGCTGCCAGTTCAGGATCCAAGAAGCAATTTGGCTTTGTAAACTTCTTGCGAGATTGTTTGGCCAAATTCCAAAGCCAACTATGATTGGTGTATTCAAAATATATGTGACAAAGTCTATATCTTTGAATCAATCACATCCATGTCAAATTTGATGACATCAAGGAAACTGGTTATACCTACATTATGTCAAAGAAAATGTTGAAAATTTTCATTTGTGTAACAAACCTTAGGACTTGGATTTCATGATATGTTTACGGTATAAGCTGTAAATCAGCTGGTAAAGAAAATCTGTTGTATAAGCTCTCCATACAATCAGCTGGTAAAGAAAATCTGTTGTATAGTTATTGCGTCTACAATAGGGAATACATCAGCAGTTTCCTAAAGAAAATCTGTTGTATAGTTATTGCGTCTACAATAGGGAATACATCAGCAGTTTCCTTTGCCTTTGGCTTCACCGAAGCACGATGCACGAATTTTTAATGATTCAGTTTCCTTTGCATTTGGCTTCATCGAAGCATGAAGCACGATTAATGATTCAGTTTCCTTTGCATTTGGCTTCATCGAAGCATGAAGCACGATTTTTTTTAATGATTTAGAACCTTTGGGATGGATGCATACACTAAGCCTCCTTGGTTATCAGCCCAGGTCTTAATGCCAGGCTCGAATCTTGGAGAAATATCAAGTAATCCATTAAAAAGATTGGACCTACATATGTGGAGTATGAGGAGCGTCGACCATTTTCAGAGAAAGGGGCAGCCCAATTAAGTCTATAATTCTTGGTTGAAGTTTAGAGACATGCACAATAGTGTTTTATCTAAATCTTACGAAGCTTATAAATTCCAGGGGATACTGTTCCACAAGCCAATGAACATGTTTCCCAGACAATGAACATGTTTCCCAGACAGATATTATATTCCAGGGGATACTGTTCCACAAGCCAATGGATATGTTTCCCAGACAGATATTGAAAATTTATCTAGAATAATGGGACAGCAGGACAATGAACTTTCATCGTACTAAAGTCCACTTGGTTTTTCACGTTCTTGCTATCACACAATTCGTAAAATCGATTCACACAATGGGAGAGCAAGACAATAAACTTTCATCATACGAAAGTCCACTTGGTCCACTTGGTTTTTCACGTTCTTGCTATCACACAAGTCGTAAAATCGATTCACACAATAGCAAACACCATACAACTGACGTAAGAGCACAAATAATCCTGAGAAATTTTCCACAAATTGGACAGTTTTGGACCTTCAGCCATTAGTTGTGTTCAACGGTGAGGCTGATAATGGAGCCTCAGTGCTTGATTTCATACGTGCCCAAACAGGCCAAATGCAATGCCTCTCTGCCGTAATACATTACAAATCCTAACAACTGCAGACTCTAAATTATGGCGGCATCTCTTCATATGCATAATATGACTGCTAAATACATACCAGCATTCCATATAAGAAACAACAAGCATCCTGACAATTTACCCTTTGACAACATACATAGAGTACATGCTGAATTACAATTCAAAATAACATCAAACATTCTATATAAAAAATACCGTGAATCCTGATTCCTAACTATATGCACCAAAATTCCACATAAGAAATTCCAAAAACCTTGACAATATCTGAAAATATATGTTAAATAAGCCTTAAAATAGTGTCAGTGTGATTCCAACTGCTAATGAAAGCATCCATCACAATGATATTATCATTCAAAACACCTCTTATCTTCCTCTTGCCAGAAGAGTTATTTGCTCATCATCCATGGATATCCTAAACTGCATCACATCAGCTCAAATAAATGGTTGAGTAGATATCCAAATATCGCATGGAATTGCATTCTCTCAAGGAAAAAAAGGAACATGCATATACTCTGCCAAAAAAAAACATACACTGCTGTACGAATTGGAGGAAATTTCGAAGGCTATATCTCATTTGGACATGCATATATTCTACCAAAAAAAACATACACTGCTGTACGAATTGGAGGAACTTTCGAAGGCTATATATCATTTGGACATGCTATTCCTTCAGCCAAGAAAAAAAACATACACTGCTGTACGAACTGGAGGAAATTTCGAAGGCTATATCTCATTTGCACATGCTATTCCTTCAGCCAAGGTGTTATCTCCTGTATCCCCTCGAAAAGTTCACCATCTTTGAACCATTGAACTGCAAAAACAGAGAAGTAAACACAAACGAAGGAAAGGAAATTTTGTTAGTGTCGAAAAGTTCACCATCTTTGAACCATTGAACTGCAAAAACAGAGAATTAAACACAAATGAAGGAAAGGAAATTATGTTAGTTTGGATTGCCATGAATCTTTAAAATGACAGATGGAAGATATGAAGTTTTTAACCAATTATGCCATTACAGTTGAACCAGAGTATGACCATCATTTCCCCGCTATTGGTATTAATTTCATTGTAAGTTTAAAATTTATCAACTATTAGTATACACTCTTTGAAAAGGCAAACAAAAGTTGATGAAACCTAGATTAGTGTTCCTAGATGACCTATTATGCCCTTAAATTCGAATGCATGCCATTGGAAAAGTCCGACATGGTAGATCTTTATATTATCTTTAGGTTGCAAAGATGCATATTAATTCTTAAATCATATATCACTAATCGTAAATAATTATTAGTAGGTTTATTTGAGCATTATTGGCCCACTGTTAATATTTAGATTGAGTGCCATAGAGACAACTACGGATCCTTATCAAGCCATTTGACATGTGTGCAATACTTCCGGACTCTTTTAACTATTCTAGTCATCTGTGTTCCATTCTGCCTTAACTAGGACCTGCTTTTGACCCGTCTACATTATTACGGAGGCTTCAAAACAATCCTTTAAGGAACCTATGAAAACTGAATTTTGTTTTGACCCGTCTACATTATTACGGAGGCTTCAAAACAATCCTTTAAGGAACCTATGAAAACTGAATTTTGTTTTGGAAAATATTACTTCTTCCATATTTTATTGATTTCTTACAAAGCCATTTTTTAGCAGACTCCTAGATGTCAAATTATTTGTAACTAACAAAACTCCAAACCTTTCCCTGGAAATTCATGTTGTGGAGGCAATTTCATTCACAGAAGCCCACTTCGTATCTTTCAGTTGAAGAATTTCAGTCAAATGTTTGCCATCTGAGCTGGTTTTATTTGGTTCCACTTTTACTGTCACACATTTTGATATTGATGTTAAACTCGCCTAGAATTGCTATAGATTAGAATGTTACCTTAAATGCTTGTCCTGTTTTCTTTTATGTAATTAGAGATTGAATTTCAACCAAATTTACATGATATCACACATGGTGCAGACATGAAAATGTGCTTTAACTCCATGGTTTTCAATTATATATTCCAAACATGTTTATACTATGTACCTTTCATTAAATTTGAAGAATTAAAACTAATCCAAAACATTGTTTTGATTAGAATGACCTTTCATTAAATTTGAAGAATTAAAACTAATCCAAAACATTGTTTTGATTAGAATGACCTAAGGACTACGATTTGATGGCGATAAGATTGACTGCTATTATCCCTACTTAAGTATAATAATATCCCATAATGTAAAATGGCTCCTGAAACATGTAAATGCTATTTTGTTCAGATTGTTAATATTTCTTATTTTGAAGCCTAACACCCTGAACTGTGACATGATGAATGGTCGTCTGATTTAATATTTCATGTTGTAATTCTATGGAGGACCTGATTGTACTGACATGTCAAAGTGGGGTTTAGTTTGATCATTAGATTATTGCCTTATTTCATGTATTGGGACATGGGAATGGGTGTCAAAGTGGGGTTTAGTTTAATCATTAGATTATTGCCCTATTGCATGTATTGGGACATGGGAATGGGTGTAAAGTTGCATGGATCATATTCTTGGTCTTTCAAAATATAAAATATACCTCTTTGACTTCGAAAAATATAAAATATACCTCTTTGACTTTGAAAAATATAAAATATACCTCTTTGACCTAGCATGTGTGGGCCTCCAAAGCCACGATGAAAATAAGGGTACCTAATCACCACGGAACACTGAATGCTTAGAAACCAAAACTGTGTTTGTACTCTGAGCTCTGCAAGCGCAAAGTAAAGATGGCTGCAAAATATAAAATATACCTCTTTGACTTCGAAAAATATAAAATATACCTCTTTGACTTTGAAAAATATAAAATATACCTCTTTGACCTAGCATGTGTGGGCCTCCAAAGCCACGATGAAAATAAGGGTACCTAATCACCACGGAACACTGAATGCTTAGAAACCAAAACTGTGTTTGTACTCTGAGCTCTGCAAGCGCAAAGTAAAGATGGCTGCAAAATAGTCCAGTCTGTGAGGTGACCTGATGCAAAATTGCATTGAAGCGTTTGAAAATCAGGACGCCCTACTGGAGTTTAGCCTTTCTTTGGTTTGTCTTACAGGGAAAGTCTGTTAATAAGAATAAAAAATCCTATGGACAATATCAGAAAACATTGTGCAGGGAACTAATGGTTATTTTCCCACTGTTCCAATCTCTGGTTGCAGTACTGCTCAAATTAATAAAAGCTCAATAGGGAGATGTTTTCTGAAAGTTTTGGATACACATTTTAGGGAGTAGATGCAATGGGTTATCCACGAGTTTGGATTCAAATTGTATATTGCAACGGGGTCCTTGAGATTCTTGTTGGATAGACAATCTCTCAAGAAAAAGCTGTAAAGGAAGCTTTAAAAACATTTTCTCAATTATTGTTAATTGTTGATTCTCTTAATTCTTCTCTTCAATTGTGGAAGTCTTGTGACAAATCACTAGCTCCAGACAGGTAGGACAACTACCAAGACTAATGCTTTGGCCTGAAAGCATTGGCTCTCCTTACTTGGACAACTACCAAGACTAATGCTTTTGGCCTGAAAGGGTTGGCTCTCCTTACAACGTAGCTTCATCTTAAAATAAAATACAGGAGGACTATCTTCCATCTATGCCTAGGGATTGATTTTATTTGCTAGGTAGCTTCATCATTGTGAAAAAAGGATTATAATAAAAAAAAATATAGCTGGACTATCTTCCATCCATGTCTAGGTATTGATTTGATAGGTTCCTTTCTGGAATTCCAAAATTCTATACTTTCGGTTACCATTAAACAACACACAACTTATGTCATTAAGAGGAGGTCTAGAAGGCCATCATCACAAAATCATTGTCTTCCTCATGATGTAATATTTTTATAACAATTACTACATTGTTAATATATATAGGTTGATGTAATATTTTTATAACAATTACTACATTATTAATATATATAGGTACAATGTTAATATATATAGGTTTATTTGGATTGTATGAGAAAAGTATAAATCGAAAAATTTATTTAAAATCAAAATAATAAAAATTACCAGACACTAAATTGGTGTAAGAAAGAAAAACTTAAACTCACTCAAACTGTGTGATTAGAAAATATTACTTAATACATATTAAAATTACAAAACAAATTCCCTAATTATATCTTTCAAAATTCCAAAAAGGATAAATAATCCTTTATCATGATTTGCAAAAATATAAATATAAGGCATTCTTAACAGCGGACAATCCACTACATTGTCTGCAGAAACATAAATGTATAACAATCCTCCAGTGGGAACTGTTTACTACAGTGGCACGTATTTTCTATAGAACAATCCCATTTTGTTCATTATTCCAAATCCACCTCAAAGCTGGTAGCTCTGAACCTTCTAAAGCTGCAGCTGTCGTTTGAGAGCCTTGTAAGCTCATCTGGAATACCGGATAAACTATCACACGAATCAAAATAGAGCGACTTCAGGTTTGCAAGCTCTCCTATAGTACATAGGTACATACTGAAAGATCCAAAACCAGAAGCCGAGAAAGATTACTGATAGCTTCAGGTGCATATTCAATTTCAGTTGAACTCAAATTGAGAACCTCGAATTCTGTGAGTTGCCACAATAAGCTTGGCGGTGATTTTGGAGACTTTGATAGATCAAGCACCCTAAGAAAGGCAAGGTTATGAAATAAGGCTTCTGAATCACTCTATGATATCTGGGAGAAAAGTAACTGCTATGCTATGTCACCAGCGATACTTTCACCGATTGATAAGGGATGGGCACCTATGTTTTGTTCCACTCTGCTAACCGAGTGAAGGATCACATGTAAGCTGCCATTGCTATTGAGAATGTTTATACTATAGACCCCGAAGACTGGTTTGAGATCTGAACAGGGGTGGATTGAAGTTAAAGACGAAGTTACGGATTCTTCTTTTTTTGTCGAGTACTAATCTAAATTGACCACAATTAACCGGTGCAGAGGGGGGAGGAGCTTACTTGACTCATGTTTTGGCTGTGTTCGAGACTCGATTAGTGGTCCCTTGCAGAGGCAGGAGCGGAGCGGGGCAGAACATTTACTTAAAGAATCTGGTAATCGTATCACCCACAGTTGTATATACTATCATCGATAACCGTGCCAAAGCTGGATTTCTAGATTTGCCAATGGAAATATAGGGAAATGCAACCAGCCAATCTAAAATATTATTAGCTCACCTATCTTTTTGTTAAAATTAAATCTAGTTGTTTCTAATTAATTGGTGAATCTTAGAAATTGTTTTAATTGGAAATTACACCCACTCAACTACTCCCCTCGACAACCTAGCCTATCCTAAGAAATTACACCTTCGCTCTCTTACTACTTTCCCCACCCCGTTAACCCTAACTCCGCTCGTACCACCTAGCCCGCAACCCCTACCCCGGTACCACCTTACCCAGCCCCCTTACCACCTCTGCTCCCCCTCAACTTTCCCCTGGCATCCCTCCCCCTCAACTTTCCCCGCTGCCCCTACCCCTCTCACTGCCTCGCTCCCCCACCTCTTACCGTACCGTGGTACAACCTCCACTCCCCGCCGCTTACCGCACCGTGGTACCACCTCCACTCCCCGCTGCTTACCGCACCTCGGTACCACCTCCACTCCCCGCCACTTACTCCACCGGGGTACCACCTGCACTCCCCACACCTCCACTCCCCGCCACTTACTCCACCGGGGTACCACCTGCACTCCCCACACCTCCACTCCCCACCACTTACTCCACCGGGGTACCACCTCCACTCCCCACCACTTACTCCACCGGGGTACCACCTCCACTCCCCACCACTTACCCCACCTCGGTACCACCACCTCCACTCCCCGCCACTTACCCCACCTCGGTACCACCACCTCCACCGCGGCACCACCTGCAATCCTATGTTGCTTCCCTACACAACTTAGAGAGGGAGTTGTGTTTCTCTCCCAACCCTATCCCCTCTAATTTGACCCTATCTCCTCCAATTTGAGAGAGGTTTTTTCACTTCCCTCTACTGCACTCTCCCCCAATGGGAGACGTGCCTAGGAGAGCCATTCCCAATGCAATGGAATGGACCCCCACTGTGACGTGCATCCCTCTCGCTGGAGATGCTAAGGAAAGCCACTCCCCAAATGCAATGGGAATGACCTCCTCAGACCGTGGCGTTCTTCAACACCAACAGACCCGTCTTCGCTGTCTATACTCTATTCCTCTTATTTTATACTGCCCAACCTCGCCCTCCATTGCATTTACTTTGCATGTGGGATAGCCTAACTTGGCAGTCCATTTCATTTATTTACTTTGCATGAGGAATAAAATTAAATGGAAGCAATTTGCCTGTAAATGATCATCTGCAGTCCACCCTCGAGGAACAAAGCCATCCGTCCGTACTTGTCAACAACGAAAATGGAGATCATGATCAACGACAAATTCATGACTCCAAGAATAACTGCAGACAAACCCAAAAGATATAATATAGAAGAGAGCCACGACGTTGATCCCCGAGAGCCACTGAACGAAGGGAATGGCGAGAGCCATGAGGAGTTAAGGTCTGTATTTCCTTCTCATAATGTTGCGGGTAAAGGATGCTTTACACTCTTGGAAATCTCGGTAGCCTCGATCAAGTCCTGAAGGTCCTCCTGGACGTCTAGCGTGCTGCGGATCCTCTGTAGCACGGCCCTGGCCTTCTCCATCTGCCCTCTTTCGATCACACTGCCGGGAGTATCGGGAAGGGTAAAGGAACCCGATGCTGGGACGCCTGCCAGCCCCAGGGAGAGACGCCACCCCCAGGGATGGATCTCGGGAGTGCGATAGTTTATCAGAATCGCAGAAAGGACCCCAATACCTATGAATAGTTGGAAGCCGATGTTGACGGCTCCCCCAAGTCTGGGAAGGGCCATTTCGGACAAATAAATAGGTACAGACTGAGAAGCATGCCATATGAGTTTCTTGCTCCGGTATAAAGAAAAAAATAAGGTGTTCTTGTTTTACAAAATCAATTCATAGTCTGAAAAGAGATGAGCCTGAGCTTACTTGATTAGTGAAACCCACACTTTTCTGGGATAGTTTATCAGAATCGCAGAAAGGACCCGAATTCCTATGAATAGTTGGAAGCCGATGTTGACGGCTCCCCTCAGTCTGGGAGGAGCAATTTCGGACAAATAAATAGGTACAGACTGAGAAGCACGACAATGCCGTATGAGTCCAGTATAAAGAAAAAAACAAGTGTTCTTGTTTTACAAAATCAAATCATAGTCTGAATAGAGATGAGCCTGAGCTTACTTGACTAGTGAAACCCACACCAAAGCCCAGCATTGCTACATTGACAGCAGCGCCATTGAGAAAGGTAACTGGAAGCACAGCGCCATTGAGAAAGGTAACTTGAAGCACAGCGCCATTTCGGACAAATAAATAGGTACAGACTGAACAGACTGAGAAGCATGACAATGCCATATGAATTTCTTACCCCGGTATAGAGAAAAGAAAGAAAAAAGGGCTCTTGTTTTCCAAAATCAAATCATAGTCTGAATAGAGATGAGCCTGAGCTTACTTGACTAGTGAAACCCACACCAAAGCCCAGCATTGCTACATTGACAGCAGCGCCATTGAGAAAGGTAACTGGAAGCACAGCGCCATTGAGAAAGGTAACTTGAAGCACAGCGCCATTTCGGACAAATAAATAGGTACAGACTGAACAGACTGAGAAGCATGACAATGCCATATGAATTTCTTACCCCGGTATAGAGAAAAGAAAGAAAAAAGGGCTCTTGTTTTCCAAAATCAAATCATAGTCTGAATAGAGATGAGCCTGAGCTTACTTGACTAGTGAAACCCACACCAAAGCCCAGCATTGCTACATTGACAGCAGCGCCATTGAGAAAGGTAACTGGAAGCACAGCGCCATTGAGAAAGGTAACTTGAAGCACAGCGCCATTTCGGACAAATAAATAGGTACAGACTGAACAGACTGAGAAGCATGACAATGCCATATGAATTTCTTACCCCGGTATAGAGAAAAGAAAGAAAAAAGGGCTCTTGTTTTCCAAAATCAAATCATAGTCTGAATAGAGATGAGCCTGAGCTTACTTGACTAGTGAAACCCACACCAAAGCCCAGCATTGCTACATTGACAGCAGCGCCATTGAAAAAGGTAAAACCGCCGACCAGTATGGACTTCTGTCGTCTGAAAGCTCTTGTTGCCGCTCCGGTGGTCGAAGTCGACACGGCCGTAAAGGGAAGAAGTGAACAAAGTCAGTATCTCGCTGTCGTGCTTGCAGTTCTAGCTGGTTTTGGCCGTGGATTCCATCTCAAAAACAAGGCAAGGAAACAAAATAGCATCAGAAACTCCGGCATGGATGTAACTCCACCATGGATTCCATCAGAAACTCCGGCATGGATGTAACTCCACCAGAAGGCCAGAGGAAACCCTCCCTCGTGACAGAGCTAGGGCTCCCGAGAGCCGAGTACATTTAACGTACTGTTACGTGGTACTGATGTCCAGGTCCAGGTGTCAACTGATAGAATGACCAAAACCAAATCGATCCGCACCATGCTCCATGACCGATTGACACCTTTATGGTTTCACCTTATGGTTGACACCTTTATGGTTTGACAACATCCTTAATTTCTCATCATAAATCTGTCATGTATATATTTCATAGATACGCTTTGGACAATTATTAGAAATAAGTGGGGTCTGTTTGTCATCTAATTTCAAACAAAAATCAACAGTCTGTGCACTTACATAATCCCCATGGTAGGGATGAAATCCAGACACCCAGTTTATAGTAGGAACTCCGTTGCAAATGGCCGCAACAACTGTAAGTCCAAAAGCTTCATAAAGTGTAGGCTATAAAGGTATCCCTATCATATTTTTCACTCGGTCCAATATATCCAATTGTTTTAAATATCATGGGAAATCCAACTATGAGAAAACGCTTTTCCTGAGATCATTTTCACTAACTTCAAGATGGTTTTCCCAACTGTCTATTGTCTTTGTTTGACACTACCAATTTTTGCATTTGTGGAACGGTTCATGACATAGGCTTTTCCCTTTGTGCAAAGACACCCAAAGCAGGAGATCCATCGTTTAAAATAATTCCACAAGTTTTCAAAGAACTCTCTTCAAAAGGATTTTGAGCGGGATTGAAGCACATAACCGCTTTGATTCCTTTGCGCAAGACACATTATGCATTTGTACCTGTCACTAAGATGATCGTCTATGTTAATGCCACGGCTTTGGAATGGTTTGAACTTCAATATGCCTATTGAAATCAAATCATGTATTTCTAATTTAGGTTGTACATTCGAATTATTAAGGTATAATATTTTCCAAGTTTTAGTGCACTATATTTTAGATTTAGAAAGAATCGAATAATATATTTTTCGACTTTAAGTAAGGTATAATATTCAAAACCCATAGGATTATATGTGGTGTGTAACTTTAAGTTTCACACTAATTAAAATGACGAGTCACAAAAGCACATAACCGCTTTGATTCCTTTGCGCAAGACACATTATGCATTTGTACTCGTCACCACGGTAGGAATTTCAAATGACGGACACCCATCAAAATTGCCGGTAACAATCAAAATCTAGAACGTTTTCTGTATTCTAAGCTAGATTTTGACGGTCTTCGTAAAATCTTACCTGTATTTGACAAGTAAATTGGCCCATGACGAGCATTTACCCGTCAAATTACATCCCTGCTTGTCACTAATATGATCGTCTAGTGGACTTATGCTCATGCCATGGCTTTGGAATGGTTTCAACCTCAATATGCCTATTGAAATCAAATCATTTATTTCTCATTTAGGTTGTCTATTCAAATTATTATAATATTTTCCAAGGAAGATTTCAGTGCACCATATTTTAGACTTAGAAGGAATCACATAATATATTTTTCGACTTTAAGTAAGGTATAATATTCACAACCCATAGGATTATATCAGCAAAATGTGAATTGATATCATTATTGTTTTATGTGGTGTGTAACTTTAAGTTTCACACTAATTAAAATGACGAGTCACAAAATTATATTTGGTCAAATAAAAAATATAGTAGCCATCGCTTCAAAGTGGCCAACCACAATATATCTAAGAAATATGCTAAGTTCAATCTCTGTATATATTCTTGCATGTACGTGGCAAAAGAAACCGTATATGGCTATAGGAAAATACGCTTGTAAGCCATATGTATTTGAATGTTCAAATGATCACAAAATCTTCATTTTCAAAGCCATTAAACAAAAGCTTCATTTTCAAAGCCATTAAGCAATAATGAAATGTTTCATGATTCGAAATTCAAAGAGTAATCCTTTGGCATGAAATTGCATATGAATATCAATTCTTTCAACAAGCGACTCACATTGATTCCATGATTATTATAGGTTGGGTCAGTGATGTCCAGAACGACTTTCTGCACCTTTGACAATCATCTCATCTATGTGCATCACCAACCAGAGCTAGTGGGGCGCCAGAGCTAGATGTGTTGACTACACAATTAATGAAAGGAATTTACAAGTAAGTTGTAAGAATGTGATATGTGGTCGCATAGGTTTGATCTGAGCTTCATAGATTTGATTTTAGGAAAAAAAATGTTTTTTTCTTCCCTAATTGTAAAGAAAACCTATAGTTATATATAGTTACGGTCTATGTAGGAGAAGTGGAGAAGTGATGTTAATTACCTTAAAACTAGTGGATTACAGTACTATCCATTCATAACATCCACAAATATATAAATGATATTGTTAGATTACATAGGGTTTTTTCCCAAGAAAATGAAAATGACATCTCATAGGTAGTCATATGGGAGATACGACCTGTAGTCTGCTTTCCCATCCTCAATTTAAATTTATATTCCAATTTGAAGTATGTTTTGAGAGTGGCATAGTTGGCATAACATCTAGTTTCATTATCAAGTATGCTCGTTCTGAAACTTCCTTTAGCAATATGTTTTGTCGTAAGATCGAAACCCCTCCATTGTTGACCTTTTTTATTAACCACGGGGGCTACAATTTCTCTTTTATCAATACCTTGTCTCTCCCCTTCTGCAATGTCCTCCCTACTTATCTTTGAGATAAAAGAATTATATTGTGTTGTGTCATATGATGCACTTCTCTTTTACAAATGCATCAGCATGGAGTCTTGTCTTCTTCTGGCTTTGGTGACTTGCAGAATTAACCAAAAAAATTTGAGCAGCAACATCATAAAATGCATTCATCAATGGTTACTTTCTGAAATAAATTTGAGAAAACAAAATTTTATTAAAAGAATTCATCATTGAAATAAACTAATTAAAATTTAATCAATGGGTCGAGTTAAGCTTCAAGCGCACATGCTTGCATTAGTTGTAGATAAACACTGTTGTAATCTCCAAAGAAAACATTTAAGGAATATAATTTCACAAAACTGGTTACAAGGGAAAGCCAAAAACACCCCAGAACCTCTAAACATGTTGTTGTTTGCTCATTACCACAAAGCTTATATATTCGTATATATTTTCCTTATAAAACTTTATGTTGTCCTTCGTAAACTTTATGTTGTGTCACTTTCGCTGAAAACCACATTTAGAGCACATTGTCTTTAATACACCAGGAGTTCATATGGATTTCTTGTCATTTATCAACTGACCATAAATTGCAAGAATTTATAATTTAAACCAATGGATCTAAAAAATTAAGAGTTAAGTTCATATATATATAAATCCTCTAGTAATCACTGCTCCCACTCCCCAAATGCTCCACGTGCTTATGGTTCTTATCTTCTTTCTTTGCCTTTTATTTTGTAATTCATTAAGCTTATTTGTAGTAGTTGTCCCAAAACAAACAGCCCTTGAAGCTCTAATGTTTCTTGTCGGTAATCATTTTCAAAGATTTCAAAGAGAATTGGATTCGATCATAATTGAAAGCAAGGAACGACACAAAATGTCTTGCACTTCTTCAACCCAAACCTGGAGAAAGATGGAGAAAGAGGCATTTCTCCAGGTAAGTACAAACTTTTGGAAGAAAGGAGGAAGAACAACCATTAGCTCAAGGGATGCCTCAGGAGGAATATGTACTCTTTGGGATGACCAGAAATTTGACATTGTTGATATCAAGCATAGTCCTCATTGGATTCTTACTACGCTACTGCAAAAAGATTATAATGCTTAGGTAAGACTCTTCAATGTATATGTGCTTGCTGCTTATGCTGAAATTTTTTTTATTGGAACCATATTCGGGATGAAAGAAGTAATCTCTTGGGAAATGTCATCATTGCCGGAGATCTAAATATCATTTTAAATCAAGAGGAAAAAAGAGGGGGTACAATGGTCAGAGACCCAATAAGGGAGCATGTTGATGAATTAATTATGGATTGGGGCCTTTCAGACATCATCCCTGCCAAAGGGAAATTCACTTGGACCAATAAGAGATTGGGGCCAGGGCACATTGCGGGCAGGCTGGATCGTTTTCTGGTCCAAGACTCCTTTCTTCTTCTGGGATTGAATGCTTCTTCCAAAATCCTAGTGTTTGGAGAATTTGATCACAAACCTATCTTGCTTGAGTTGAGGAAAGACTAGAACCTCGGTCCTATTCCTTTTCGCTTCAATCCGTTGTGGATCTGTCACAAAGACTTCATGGGCACTGTTGTTGATGCTTGGAAAGCTCCAGTCACGGGCTCCCCTTTCTTTATTTGGGAACAAAAGCTATGCATAACTAAGAAGGCTTTTAAGAAATGGGCCAAAACTTTAGAAACCCCAAGTCAAAAAAAAAATCAAGCCATGCTGAGGTTGGAGGCTCGTCAACTTGTTATGGAAACCAATCAGATTGTGGAGGAGGACCAAAGAATAGAATTCAAATTGTAGCAAGAACTCCATGATGCTTGTAGACAGGAGGCTGCGATGGGAAGATTGAAGGCAGATGTCTCTGGCTTAAAGAAGGAGATCGCAACTCTGGCTTCTTCCACAAGCAGGCAAAATCAAGAAAAAAAATTTGAATCAATCTACGAGATTCATGCCCAGGATATGGTTTTCAATGATTTTGAAGAGATTAAGATTGAAGCCACTCACCACTTCAGCAAGATCTATTCAGCTAAGAATGACTTCATCGTAGGAAATGAGGTTATGGAGTTAATCCCTCCAATTATTCAAAATCAGGAGAAAGATAGGTTGATTAAGAGAATCATTGTTGAGGAGCTAAAGGAATCCATGGGGGGTATGAAGGATGACAAGGCACCTGGTCCATATGGGTTTAATGTAAACTTCATCAAAGCTTGCTAGGATATTGTTCAGAAATACTTATTCAATATGGTGTCTAAATCTCATAGATCCGCTAAAATTGGTGGGAGTACACATTTAGCTTTCCTAGCTCCTATACCAAAAGAGAAGGATGCGAATTATTTTGACAGATTCCGCCCAATCTCCTTGTGCAATATCAGGTACAAAATGATTACTAAGCCGATGGCCAGAAGGTTAAAAGAAATCCTACCCCGTATCATCCCAGAGAACCAAGGAGGTTTTATTAAAGGTTGGAGAATTTGGGATAATACTATCTTAGTTCAAGAGGTTATCCACTCCAGCCTGAAGAATGGCGAAAAGGGCATGGTGGTGAAGATTGACTTAGCTAATGCATTTGATAGAGTCTCTCACCCCTTTCTGCTGAAGGTTATGGAAAGATATGGCTTTGATGCAAACTTCATCTGTTGGGTCAAAGCCTGCATCAAATTGCCTTGGATTGCCCCCCTTATTAATGGAAGACCTTCAGTTTTTTTCCAAGCCACGCATGGATTGAGGCAAGGCTGCCCTCTCTCACCTTTGCTCTATGCAATCCAAGCCTTTGTTTTTCAGTCTCCAGCTTGAGCAAGCAAGGAGAGATCAGGACTTAATCGACATCAATATGGCCCGTGGAACTAACAGCATAAACCATGCTCAGTTTGCAGAAAACAAAATTCTGCTCAAAGGAGCAAGCTAGGTCATTGCCAAAAGATTCAAATCTGAATTAGATCAATGTTGTCAAGCCTCGAGGAGAAAGCTAAACATGAGGAAAAGTTCAATCTATAGTTGGAATATCAACCCGAGGGAGATGTTTGGGATCTCCAGGATTCTAGATATCGAAGGAGTAACTATTTGGCACTCCTTTAAATATCTAGGAATCCCAATCTTTAGAAATAAGCTAAAGAGTTCGGATTGGAACCCTCTAATTGAAAATTTCAAAAAAAAAATCCTAGCCTGGGGTACTGTTTGGCTTAATTTGGCTGGGAAATTGATAATGATAAAAGCTACTCTTAATAGCTTTACGCTCTACCAATGCTCTATCCTGATGGCTCCCCCTAGAATTTTAGCAAAAATCGAAAGTATGTTGAGATATTTTCTTTGGCAGGGAGGGAAGCAAGGTGAAGGGAAAAAATTCGCCCGCATCAGCTAGAGGAAAATTAAATTTCCATGGTTGGAAGGAGGCCTGCAGATTAGAGATCTGAAGTTCCAAAATTTAGCTTTAGGAGCTAAAATGCTTTGGAACCTGGTTGCCCAAAATCCCTCCTAGTAATAAGGATAATATGATGCAAGTCGATGTAAGCGTTGTCTAATTTCACAAAGGTTTCGGCACTACGTCGCCATTAGATATCATTATGGAAATGTAAACGTCGTTCTTCCCTCCCAAACATATTCAAAGCATAATTCTCATCTTGCATAAGCTCTTATGCTTCACCAGGAATCTTGGTTTACACACAAAGAAGAAACAAATCTCCAACATTGAGGTTCTCCATTTATCAAGGGAGAATAGTTAGATAGGATCCAACTCTGAGTTGTAGTAGAAACGTATATTTCTTTAGTAGAGTAACTAACGTTGTGCAACTAACCCAAATTTGTCTTTTTCCTTTCAATTCTCAAGTACCACGATGCAAGTTTATGTGGTATTTAATGATGACAAAGATCCCACATGTAATTCTTAGAAATGTTCAACTCCCACAAACCTTGTCTACGTAATTTCTACTCTATTATTCTTATTTTATACTACCTAACTTCATCGTCCATTCCATTTACTTTGCATGTGGTATCTTAATCGTCTTCTTTATTAGTGCATTCTACGGTATGTACTTTGCCTTTTGATGTGAAGTTTGCTTTTGTCAGAAAGGACAACCATTATAATTACTGGTAACACAATGGATGGCCTCGGATCAATCACCAGCTGAGGAAATCCATCATCATTCGCCCCTAGGCCCTCCCTCATTTCGTATGAACCAAGTTGTTGTAAATGCAGTCCAATTGCACAAAGGTTTCGGTACTACGTCACCCTTGGATATCATTATGGAAACATAAACATCATTCTTCCCTCCCAAACACATTGAAGGTAGAATTCTCATCTTGCATAAGTTCCTATGGTTCACTAGGCTTCTTGGTTTACACACAAAGAGGGAACAAATCTCCAGCGTTGAGGTTCATCATGTATCAAGGGAGAATAGTTTGGAGAGGAATCGATTATGTAGCAGCGATCAAAATGTATATTTCTTCACTAAAGTAACTAACTTTGTGCAGCTAACTCAAATTTGCATTTTCCTTTCAATTCTCAGGATATTACAATGCGAGTTTATGGGGTATTTAAAGAGCCCATAGATAATTGTTGAAATGTATACATCACAAATTTAAAACTAGTTAGTGCGCCCTCATAACATGGGAAGAAAATAACAAACATAACATAACACACACACACAATAATTTACTTTATACATTATTTACATATACTAACAAATCCATAATATTTTGACCTTAGAAATTAAAAATAAATAAAAATACATTCAAACTAGTCTCTGAAGTGAGGATTCGATTCTTCAATTAACATAAGGGAGGTTAAATTCATTTCACTAAGCACATGTTTGAAATCCAAATTCACACATACACAAGATTATAACTCTATAGAAAGACCAACAACCACAGTGTTGGAACCTAAGCTCAGATACCATGTGTAATGTCCCTCGGGGCTATCAAATGGTCTCATGGACATATTGTTAGCTCTCTAAGGCTAATTGTATAATTTTAGCACATCGAATTATTCAAACAAATATTTAGTTTCGATTTTTGTGATTTAATTTCGACAAAATCCCTTTAATTACTAATAAATTCAATAACTATTCCAAAAAATGGTCCCAAGGTTATGAATGTTTATTAACATGATCAAAACCTTCAATCCAAGCCATATTAGAGATGATAACCACTTCTAAAGGCTAATTATTCTTATTCACAATTAACTAGTAATTAAGGTGTTAATTATGACACTTAACAACACTTAGTGCACAAATGACGACAGTTATCGCAAATCCAATTGTTTAACAAATAGCCATCGATTATCAATCCCAATGGATTAATAGCATCTAATTACATGTAAATAAGGCCTCATTACCAAAATTACAATAATTAATCATGGTAATTACAAAAGAGAGTCCGCAAGACTAGTTAACTAGTTTTCCATTATAAGCAGCTAGTCTTACACAAAATCAACTCGTAACCATGCCATTAAACCCAAAATAAATCCTGCATACATTAACAACATAGTTAAGTGTGCACCTATATCCAATTAAATGTTTATTTTCGTATCATTCCAATTGCACATAAGGTGATATTTTCCATCAATTCCAATGAAACTAGTTAACATTCACCGCAAGGAATTGAGTTTAAATAACTAAACCAAAATGACATGCATCAATTATTAAAGGATAAAACATGATAAGTATCCACCTATAGCATAATAACATGTTATAAACATGGCACATGGTTGTAGCATTCTGTTTTTACGAAAACAAATGTTTCAATCCACAACTAGTTACTAATTTTCTCCGCAATGTACCTAGTTTCCAATTTAACTTTCAAAATTCCAAATAAAGATAAATATATGAATATTGTAGCGCATGGAAATAATAGAAGGTGTCACCTATATTCACATGTATGTATATTTATTCCCATATACATTCCATTAAATAACTCATAAAACTAGCTAATTCTACTCATCCGAATTGACTAGTAATTCTGGGAATCGCTAGAATAATTAAATTCAGATTTCTTAGAACCATTCAAATTCCATTTAAACTCTAAATAACATTTTTTATAATTAATAACATAGGTATATATAATTCTGACATTTCTTCAAACACTTCATATGCAAAGTCACAAATCTACTCAAAACAATTCCATTAAAGGAGCTAGAAATTGAAATTTGATCTAGAATTTTGGTAGACATTTCCCAAATACTATCAAGAAGAGTTCCCATCACATTATCACACACATTTCAATTTTATTTATTGTACATGAGCATAAAAAAATCACTCGATAATTTTTACAAACACTTCATGTGCCAAGTCTCTACACTACGCAAAACAATCCAATCGAAAGACTAGTTTTTTTAATACAAGGTAGAAGCATCAAAGAGAAATGTCTTAAACCATTATGAGGTTGTTGTACCATAAAAATACACATTATATAATGAATAGGTGTAGAAATATCAGTTTTGTAGCATAGACACCAAAGAATCATTCCCTCAAACAATTTGTACACAAAATCCCAAAAACTAGTTTTCAATTCCTTCACAAATCAAATCACACCCAAGTAAATTAAATAAAAATGAGATAAAGCACTTATCTCTACCAAATACACAAACAGAATCAATTGTGCAACACTCCACCCAATCGTAGACACAATGCAAGCCAAAACTCACTTTGCAATGGTCACCGAACCATGATGCCACAAGAAAGGGTGCACTCAACCACAAAATCTCTCAAGAAATCAATCCAACCACAACCCAATGGAAAGTATGACCTCTACTTACGCTCTGGGGTAATTCCGGTGGCTCTAGAACAATAGTCCAACCACAACCCAATGGAAAGTAGCACTTCCAATTTAGGGAATTTTAGTGGCCCCATGACAAATACCATTGTACCTAGAGTAACTCATCTTGGGAACATTCTCAACAAGGATATCATACCAAGAGAAACAAAATCAAACCATAAGTGTCAAACATAAGCACATGAGCAAAAGCATGAACCAACACACAAGAGTGACTAGCCAACACAAGCAAATTGAATTCCTTCATGAGAAATTCGAAATTGGGAGAGAGAAGCTACAGGAGAACTATTTTAAACTCAAGAGTCTGGGCAATGGGGTGGAACCAAAAAATTCTGCTTGCAACGAGTTCTAGTGGCAGGGTGGTGTGTGGCTGTTAAAACTGTGTTTTCCTAATCTGTTTCTAAAACCATTATTTTATTATGAGCATTCACTGATACGTGAATAATTCTTTTTAAATGTTGTTTATATTTCAAATATAATTCTGAGCAGTCACTAATACGTGAATAATTCTTTTTAAATGTTGTTTATATTTCAAATACAGACCCAAGTTTAGAGTTAACATTTTTACTACTGATGTTGTATTACAGACCCTTTGTTTTATTTATTGTGAGCCAATGTTATATTAACTTAGGGTTTTTATTATCGTGCATATCTTATTATTCTGAATACAATCAGTAGTATTATAAGGGGAAATTCTTGTTTTAGTATTTCAATTGGACAAAGATTTATTTGTGTCAAGGTTTATTGAAAGAAAAAAAAAACCTAGAGACTTGTAATAATTTAACTTAAAAATATTTCTCTACTAGTTACATTATCGAATGATAATGATATCCAAGAATGAAACATTTAGGCTAGAAACTTCAGTAATTAATACTAAGACGTCGTTGAAACAAATCATACCGTCCAATAAACCATTACAGATATACAGTTATTTTTTTACTAAGAATAGAAACAAATAATCTGTGTTAATTCCTTAAAAGGAAACTAACAACCCTTCATTAGTAATTAAGAACAATCATTATGATATCGAAATCATCTGAGAGGTAGGGTTTCAAAGAATCGTAAACATATTAATATTTTATTTACACACCAATAAGAAATAACAACCGAGTTTGACACTGACACGGTAGAAACCCTAGCAATAAACTCTAGTAAACAATGGCATTTAGTAAATTTAATATATGGGTTTTCATGTTTATAATTTCCATAATTCTAAATATTAAATTCTGGCTGAAAACAGATAGACAAGTTAACCAAAAAGAAAAATGCATCGCAGCAATACAAAACCAATACTATCTTTTCATCTATGCTAGGGTTTAAATACATAATTTGATAAAATTACGAATCCACTGTAAATATGCCAAACGACATTTCAAAAAACATAATAAATTCATAATGGAGATTACCATAATACAGAAGCTGAACAGCTTGAGAAAATTAAACTCCAGTTGCGAAGTCATTTACATAACGACCAAAATAAAAACAAGAACAAAATCACATGACAACTAAGCATGCAAGTGGAATGGTCGTGAATGCTTTCAATACTCCCTTCAAAGCACAAATTGGGGAAAGAATCACTAGTTTAAACCAAACGACTTATCGGTGGAACGAAGGATCGAGTCTTACGGTAACCATACCTGCAAACAACGAGTTATCAACCATTAAGAAGTATAGGTAGTAATATTGCTGGTAACAGTTGCTAAAACAATATTTATATATGAATTTTATTTACCTGTAAAATGATGTTAGTGGTGCATTTGAATAATTGATATTTGAACGGTTGGAACAATTGTAGGGGTCTTCAAGTAGGACTTTAAAATCCATAGAATGAAATGTATGCTTTCAAATAACTAACAGATGTAGATTTGTAAACCAAACAATTGAGGGTTCAAGCAAAATAGCACAAGAAACTTTATTATATTCTCTGCGAGTAGCTAGAGAAAGGAGCGAAAACACAGTGTTGTGAGCGAAGAATAGTTCTCGACTGAAATGTTGAAGAAAATAAACCCAAACCAAATTCAAACCCCACTTTTGTGCTTTACAACTGTCTTCCATTTCCGGATTTGAAGAATTATAAACTTTAACTAAATTTCTTATAGTTAAGTGGCATGCTATAGTTGGAAGGATTGAGTTTCTTTCCACGTTTCCATTCCTTGAAAGTTTAGTAACATGAATTTTAGGTTCCATTACGTTCCTTCTTAGCCATTGCTCCATTGAATATGATAGCTGCAAGATTTAGGTGATTTAGCTATGAATCTAAGTAAGTCATACAAGTTTAAACTAGTGTATCTATCCCAAATCATCCTTAACAAATTACCAACGATTAATTATTAACCATCGCTTTGCTTGAATTTATACTTGCGATGAGGATTTAAAATCTCCAAACCATTGGCTGGTGCATTCTAGTAACTTAATAAGTTTATCACAATCAAGAAGTAAAGTATATAAACTAGTTTTTTATGGTTTTTCACATGTAATGTTTTAAACTTTGGTACGGTACAAAATGGTATAAGAGCGAGGATACAAAACTTGGACCTAATGGGACACTGAGTAGTTTATTTGTATCCACTACTTTAATATTTATAAATAACAAAAGGAAACATATTGTTACATGCACACATAGCAATGGCAAAACCTGAGCATTGCGGTACCCTTTGTAATGGCAGCTCCAATTGTGGTACAGGAGTCTCTAAGGATTACGGTGTCATAAATATTCTTCTTCATTAGCACCTTAGTTCCCAGCCATAGTGCCAACATCGCGGCATTGTTGCTAGTGGGTATATAAGTAATAATTTGGATGTTTTGGAAGAAATATAAGATTTTAGGAATGATCCATTCACTCTCATTGATCATTGATCTTGAGCTTCCAGGAAATTCCTACATGATTGAATGCACCAATACTCAGAGTTTTGAAGAAGGAGAAAATTGTGCATCTACCATCTCGGTGGAGCACTTGGATTTGTTCCACACTCTTGGATATGATATGAACTTATTTGGATTTGATATGAACTTATTTGGTTCAAGTTTTAAGTTTCAAGAGACTCCAGTAATATTTGTAGTTGTTGGAATTAATTTTGGTGTGAAAAATCAAGTACCAAAAGTCTCTTTCAAATTTGTTGTTGGGGATTTGACGTCAGTTTTCTCTCATGAGTTTGTTGATATTATATTTTGTAAATCATTGGTTATTTTTTAAGCTATATCATATTATGGAGCTCAAGCATTCTCTCTCTACAGTCCCATGGCTTCTCTACCTTCCTATTTGATCGCATGCTCATCTCCTCATAGAACTAGTAAAGATGGAGACATTATGCATTCACCTGGACACTTGATTCTAACACTTGGAGCTGATTTTACCTCACATGGTTTGATGTTCAAGGCTGCCATATATCAATTGCTTGGGTTTTCCTCACATGGTTTGAATTCTCAAGCACTTTTGCTCTCTCATCAGTTGATCTCAGTTGTTGTACATGGGTCTAGTTTTCATATTGCAGCTGTCTATGTTCTTGATTCAGCTGAGCATTTTTTTCTTATTCCAAAGAGGAAAATTCCTCTACACATAATCATTAGTTTGGAGAGGTTAACATGCACAATTCTAGGATGCTGCTGCAGCATAGTGCTGCAAATTGCACTAGAGTTTTTTGCAAGTTATTTCTCAAAGAGGAATATTTTTCTCCTAAGAATAGCTTGTATTTCTTGTTCCTGCTTATTTTGAGGGGGGGGGGGGGGGCTTCCCATGAGGTTTTCCCCTATTCCCTCGGTTTATTAAGCAGCTTTTAATTCTTTTGGATTGTAATGGGTGACTTTTAGCCTTGTTGCTAGGGCCCATAATTATCCAAGTTAGGATTAAGGCGGGAAGGGGGGGGGGGGTTAGGATTTATAATCCTCCCTTGTCTATACTTAGTATATTATATTATACTTTCCTAACTTAGGAGTTATTAATTAATATTGGGTCCACTAGTACCATTGGGTCCAATTGGACTATTGGTGCCACCAGTACCAGTCACTAGATTGTGGGGAACACATATAGAGGTTAACTACAGCTGATTGAATGTTCATGCATCAGTTTATGTGCCTCTGAGACCAATCCCCACAATTTAGGAGCCACTGGGAGTGCCACCACCAACCTCCTTCAGTTGTTGGTAGTTAGTAACTAGGTATGCTCCAGTTACATTATGTTAGATGTCATCCAGTTCAGTTTACCCCAGTCTTGCATGGCTGCATGGGGTTAAGCACCTATTCTCACCTACCTCACTAGATTAACTGGTTTAATTGATTAAGAGACTGAATTAGACATCTGGAGTTAGACTAGTGAGCTTCGTTAGTGATTTAGACACTTATAGTTAGCCAGCCAGTCAGATTGAGTTGGTAGATTCGAATCCTATCCACGTGATTTCAATTCTCCTTATTGTAACATTGTTGTATACTGCTGGGATTAATGAAGATAATATTGTAATTTTACTAAGCAATGCTTATCAGTTTTCTATGAAATTTGTCTTGTTTAGTGTGTTTTTTATTCCATTCCACTGCACAATAATACAATTCAATTGCACTCATTGCCTATAGATCAATGACACAATAATTTAAACAATCATGATAGTTTCGAGAGGGGATTTATCTCCTCGACTACCCACTAAGATGTTTTCCTTAGGGTAATAGCCTTATATTGAACTTCACCATATTGAGTTTGGAAAATTCCTCCAATTCTAGTTTTTGATTGATTGCCCAAAGAATCAACTTGTTTATTTTGACTTCTTAATAGATGCTAGAAAACCATTGAATAGATGTTAGAAATCCATTGAATAGATGCTAACTATATTTTCGTAGCTTCTCAATTGGATCCTTGCTAAGGCAGCGTTACGAAGAGGAGAACGAAACTTTCAGCTCCAATTGTGGTGCAGGAATCTCTAAGGATTACGGTGTCATAAATATTCTTCTTCATTAACACCTTAGTTCCCGTCCATAGCGCCAACATCGCAGCTAGATTATTGGACTTGGTTCCAAGGCTCTAAGAGAATGTTTCAATAATATTTCCTCCAGGGTCAAAGAACACCTCTCATGCACCTGTGCTTCATGCTTTTCTCCACCAACTTGGAACATTGTTTGGTCCTCTCCTTATCTCCCTAAGGCAAATTTTTTCACGTGGCTCCTTCTACTCCTTCTGCACAAAAGAGTGTTTACTAGAGAAAACTTGAGCAGGCGTGTGTTCAATGGGTCATTTAGATGTTGTTTCTGCAACGCAACTAAGGAAATGTCGGATCATATATTTTTAAATAATGAGTTTTCTTAACAAGTTTGGGAGCTGGTCCTTCTTGGTCTCTCTGTTTTGGCACCTCCTCAAATCTCTGTAATAACTTTCTTCTCTTCCTGGAACGCATCAATTCCTAGCTGGAAAGATCAAAATTTTGACAATTTAGTCAAAAACGTGGAGTGGAAAAAGATTTGGCAGGTTATCCCGAGACTTATCTGGTGGTCTTTGTGGATATCACGGAATGATTGGACCTTCAATGATAAGTTGTCAATGCCAGAGAAAGTAGCTTATAAATCTAAAATACATATCACAGAATTGGTCCAAAATTCCTTTTCTCTGCCACCATTTCCAGTTGAGGTATGTGTGTGGCTTGGTAAGTGTCCTCTTGGCAATCAAAAAATGATCCCCCTCAAACCTAGTTGCCCACCATTTTGGCGAACTCGCTGCAATGAGACATAATTTTAAATAAGTGGATGAATTCTTACTCAACATGTATTTTTTTTGATGGCGCATCCAAGGGAAATGCCGAGTTATTTGGTGCTGGGGGTTGTTTATATCGCCTAATCAACTGAGTGAAACAAGATTTAGTTGGGGGCTTGGTTCAATGTCTAATAATCAAGTTGAGAGTTACAATCTTCTCAAGGCATGTCAGTTGGCAAAGGAGGTTGGTTTTAAATCTATTCAAGTTTTTGGGGACTCCGAACTCTTGATAAAAATGCTAAACTTAGATGGTGTTTTTAATAATTCAACTCTAAAATTAATTTTGCAGAGAATTTGAAATTCAATGAACGACTTCGAACAGGTGGATTATTTTCACATTTTGAGAGATTTTAATGGAAGGGCAGACTCTTTTCCTAACCAAGCCTGTCTCCTGACTCAAGGACATCTTAGTCTTAATGGAGAAATCAACATATTTCATCCAATACCCTAAGTTTTTCTTGGATTTTCCTTTTGTAAGACTCAACTCAGTTTTTGAATGGCTTGCAGTAGTTTCCGCTTGGATTGTAAATGGCTGTATTGATCTTTCAGTCATGGAATGTTTTCATAAAAAATAAAATAAAAAATATATCCACTTTTGTTAAAAAAAATGGGGTTGTAGAATTTAATATGAATCTCCAATTTTGGATCTTCGGGCTCTACAACCTTTGCAACCTCGACGACCACGAAGATCTGCATGCATTTGGCCTTGACTGTCAGCGTGAGCTTACCCGCCAGCTTGGCTCTAGCTAAGGCCTGATCCAGCTCGTTTGCCTTGTATGAGTGCTGTGACAGGTTGGTCATGGCTCTGATTATAATGAGTGCATGTTAGATCAGATCTGGAGGTGTGCAGGCTGGTTGATTCGTGGAGCTTCTAGTGGTGAAGGATCTTTGACTGGAGCGTGTGCTAACTCTGCATGCTTGGTGCTGCATGTGTGATGTGTTCAAGATCGGTTCATAGGTGAGCTGTGGTTCAGATCTAGGATGGAAAGGGTATATGACCAATGGGATCTAAGGAGGGCGGGCCTTCTACCCCCCTTTCTTTAGTTTTCGAGAAACTTGTCACTGAGTTAAGTAAAAAAATCTCAAAAGGAGCGCCCCCAAAGTTCCTCAAGTGGATAGAGGACGTCCCGATCGTAGCGTTGCCACTGGAGGACACAATTCGAGTATTTATTTCACTAGCAGAGAGGGCTTTGATCGAGCAATTCACCGGACTCTGGCCCTATCCAAAAACCGCTGAGAGTTGGGTCCAGAGGAACTGCAGACCATTAATCTCAAATAATGTAGCTTCTTACTCAGTCGAGAGAGGTTACTTTTTATTTGATATTGAAGCAAAGCAGGACAAAGAATTAATTTTCCAGAATGGACCCTACTTCATGGGCCCTCAAGGCCTTTACCTGAATAACTGGACACTGGAATTCGACCCAGACGCAGACATTCCTAAGGTTGTCCTAGTCTGGGTTAGGCTCCCAAACCTCCCGATGCACTGTTGGAATCCAAATTCGCTCAAAGCAATTGGGAATACATTGGGAATGCACATTGATATGGCAAGTCCAAGAGACCAATATGCCTATGCCCGCATCTGTGTAGAGGTGGATCTGGAAACTGGATTACCGGAAGCAATAAATCTCATAGTAGGGAATTGGTACCACTTTCAAAAGCTGGAATATGAGCAACTTCCATTTAAATGCAGAGGTTGTCATGAGTACGGGCATTTCTTCCGTAACTGCCTGCAAAAGCAGGAAAAAGAGGAGGGTTGGCAGCTAGCAAAGAAGAGCAAGACCAAAACAAAAAGCGGAGGAACACAAAGGAAAGAAAGGGGGAAAAAGGCCCCATGGAAAAGAACCGCCAGAAGATAAGGCCAATGAAAAGCAGAGTGCCTCTACTGCTTCAGAGGAGAAGCAATGCAATGGGAAGGGGAAGGATCTAGAAAAATAAGTTGTCTTATCTAATCTGACTGAGGAAGACAATGGTCTTTTGGTTCAGTCAGATTCAGGAGAAGAGGCGGTAAAAGGAGGAAATCAAGGAAAGTCTGAGGAGGAATTTGACTCTGAGGAAGAGGAAGGCGAAATAGAGATGGCTACCCTAAGCACTAAGAAGATAAGAGGAAGGAGATCAACCAAAGAGGTGTGCGAGCAAGCCACCTATAAAGATAAGTTGCAAGGATCCGAATTAACCTTGGAAAAACTACTCTGCAACACAATAAATACTTGGTAATAAGGGAAGCCCATAAAGGGAATGCCATCAGCTGCCAAAAGTAAGTAATGAAGATCCTCTCTTGCAACTACAAAGGTCTGGGAAGCAAAGGCAAGGAAGAACTAATGAAAAATTTAGTAAGACTTGTCCAACCAGACATTGTACTGATCCATGAGACCAAGATGGAGAAAGAGGCATTTCTCCAGGTAAGTACAAAATTTTGGAAGAAAGGAGAAAGAACAACCGTTAGCTCAAGGGGTGCCTCAGGAGGAATAGATACTCTTTGGGATGACCAAAAATTTAACATTGTTGATATCAAGCATAGTCCTCATTGGATTCTTACTACGCTACTGCAAAAAGATTCTAATGCTCATGTAAGACTATTCAATTTATATGTGCTTGCTGCTTATGCTGAATTTTTTTTAATTGGAACCTTATTTGGGATGAAAGAAGTAATCTCTTGGGAAATGTCATCATTGCCGGAGATCTAAATGTCATTTTAAATCAAGAGGAAAAAAGAGGGGGTACGGTGGTCAGAGACCCAATAAGGGAGAATGTTGATGAATTAATTATGGATTGGGGCCTTTCAGACATCGTCCCTACCAAAGGGAAATTCACTTGGACCAATAAGAGATTGGGGCCAGGGCACATTGCGGCCAGGCTGGATCATTTTCTAGTCCAAGACTCCTTTCTTCTTCTGGGATTGAATGCTTCTTCCAAAATCCTGGCGTTTGGAGGATCTGATCACAAACCTAACTTGCTTGAGTTGAGGAAAGACCAGAACCTCAACCTATTCCTTTTCGCTTCAATCCGTTTTGGATCTATCCCAAAGACTTCATGGGCACTGTTGTTGATGCTTGGAAAGCTCCAGCAATGAGCTCCCCTTTCTTTATTTGGGAACAAAATCTATGCATAACTAAGAAGGCTCTTAAGAAGTGGGCCAAAACTTTAGAAACCCCAAGTCAAAAAAAACATCAAGCCATGTTGAGGTTGGAGGCTCGTCAACTTGTTATGGAAACCAATCAGATTGTGGAGGAGGACCAAAGAATAGAAGTCAAATTGCAGCAAGAAATCCATGCTGCTTGTAGATAGGAGGCTACGATGGGAAGATTGAAGGCAAATGTCTCTGGCTTAAAGAAGGAGATCACAACTCTGGCTTCTTCCACAAGCAGGAAAAATCAAGAAAAAAATTTAAATTAGTCCACGAGATTCACGCCTAGGATATGGTTTTCAATGATTTTGAAGATATTAAGATTGAAGCCACTCACCACTTCAGCAAGATCTATTCGGCTGAGAATGACTTCATCATAGGAAATGAGGTTATGGAGTTAATCCCTCCAATTATTAAAAATCAGGAGAACGACAGGTTGATTAAGAGAATCATTGTTGAGGAGGTGAAGGAATCCATGGGGAGTATGAAGGATGACAAGGCACCTGGTCCAGATGGGTTTAACGTAAACTTCATCAAAGATTGCTGGGAGATTATTCAGAAAGACTTATTCAAAATGGTGTCTAAAACTCATAGATCTGCTAAAATTTGCGGGAGTACACATTTAGCTTTCCTAGCTCTTATACCAAAAGAGAAGGATGCGAATTATTTCGACAGATTCCACCCAATCTCCTTGTGCAATATTGGGTACAAAATGATTACTAAGCTGGTGGCCAGAAGGTTAAAATAAATCCTGCCCCGTATCATCCCAGAGAACCAAGGAGGTTTTATTAAAGGTTGGAGAATTTGGGATAATATTATCTTAGTTCAGGAGGCTATCCACTCCAGCCTGAAGAATGGCGAAAAGGGCATGGTGGTGAAGATTGACTTAGCCAATGCATTTGATAGAGTCTCTCACCCCTTTTTGTTGAAGGTTATGGAAAGATATGGCTTTGATGCAAACTTCATCAGTTGGGTCAAAGCCTGCATCAAATTGCCCTGGATTGCCCCCCTTATTAATGGAAGACCTTTAGTTTTTTTCCCAAGCCACACATGGATTGAGGCAAGGCTGCCCTCTCTCACCTTTGCTCTATGCAATCCAAGCCTTTGTTTTCAATCTCTAGCTTGAGCAAGCAAGCAGAGATCAGGAGTTAATCGACATTAGTATGGCCCGCGGAACTAACAACATAAACCATGCTCAGTTTGCAGACGACACAATTCTGCTTAGAGGAGCAAGCCAGGTCATTGCTAGAAGATTCAAATCTGAATTGGATCAATATTGTCAAACCTCGGGGAGAAAGCTAAATGTGAGGAAAAGTTCAATCTACAGTTGGAATATCAACTCGAGGGAGATGTCCAGGATCTCCAGGATTCTATATATCGAAGGAGTAACTATTTGGCACTCCTTTAAATATCTGGGAATCCCAATCTTCAGAAATAAGTTGAAGAGTTCGGATTGGAACCCTTTAATTGAAAAATTCAACAAAAAAAACCTCGCCTGGGGTGTTGTTTGGCTGAGAAATTGATAATGATAAAAGTTGTTCTTAATAGCTTTCCGCTCTACCAATGCTCTATCCTAATGGCTCCCCCTAGAATTTTAGCGAAAATCGAAAGTATGTTGAGATATTTTCTTTGGTAGGGAGGGAAGCAAGGTGAAGGGAAAAAATTTGCCCTCATTAGCTAGAGGAAAATTAATTTTCCACTGTTGGAAGGAGGCTTGGAGATCAGAGATCTGAAGTTCCAAAATTTAGCTTTAGGAGCAAAAATGCTTTGGAACCTGGTTGCCCAAAATCCCTCCTGGTACAGTAAGGTAATTTGGAATAAATATTTTAAGGGACCGATACTAAGGTGTCTAGATTTTCCAAAATTTAATCAGGGATCCCCCATATCCTCTCTCTGTAAAAAAGCGCTACCAGGATTCAAGGAGGATCTGTTTTGGATCCCTAGAAATGGTAAATCAATCAAGCTTTGGAAAGATTCAGTCATGGGGAGAACGTGCCCTCCCAATACTCCAGATTTCAGAAATTGGTTGGATGGACAGGGTATCAAAATGATATGGGATATGTCTCAGTGGAACAATGAGAGCCCCCACAGGTGGAGTGGTTGGAATCTACCAGACTGTCCTAAGGAGCTCGATGATGAAAAACTTCAATTTCTGGATTATCTCGCTGGTATTGCGTCGGTAGCTCGTGGAGTTCATGATTAGCGTGGCTGGGGCAGTCAAGGGGTGTATACCGCACCAATGGGATATAGGGTGTTCTCAGTAATTACAAGCTCTGTCAATAACCCGACGAGATGGAAATTAATGTGGGAAACACTAATGCTGCCTAAAATTGACATGTTCTACTGGACATTCATGCATGGGAAGGTCCTCACCGGTGAGAATTTGGAGAAACATGGAATTGAAGGCCCGTTCAGATGCCCTTTGTGCCCGGTAAACTTAGAAAACATGATGCCTCTATTTTTCGTTTGCCCCTATGCCAGAGATGTGTGGGATCAGCTCACTATTCCATGGTTCAGTAAGGTGGAGGTGCTTGGGAATGCTCAGTAATGGATTGTAAATTGGCAAAAGGTGTATAAAGGTGATTTGTCCAACAAAAAAGGAATGAAAGATTGTTGGATGAAGTTACTGAAGTTGGTTTGTTGGCACCTATGGATAGAATGAAATCAAAGAATTTTCCAGAACATAGTTCAGCCGCTAGGGAAAATTGTTACCAAGACCCAAGCTCTCATGGGCGAGGTTTTAAAGATTAACCAGATCTCAAGGAATAAAGCCAAGCTCACAGTTAATGAGATCATGTGGTTGCATTCCTTTAATTTTATTTTTGAGCCATTCTCGAAGAAGTTGGAGACCTGGGAAATCGGATTTGATAATTCTCAGTTTGGGAATTGGATGAAGGAGAGGAAGATGTTTAAGTTGTTCTTCGATAGTGCCTCAAAAGGGAATCCAGGGAAGGCGAGAGGCGGAGGGGTCATTATTTGTCCCGAGGGAAATATTGAAGTGGAATATTCTTGGAATATTGGATTTGATTCCAACAACATGGTTGAAGTCTATGGGCTGTGGCAAGGAATTAAGCAACTAAAAGAAAAAGGAGTGGAGGAAGCTATTGTTTTTGGCGATTCCAGGTTAATTATTCAGGCGCTAAATGGTGCTAGTCAGAGTCGAAATATGAGATTAGATAGAATCATAAGAAGAGTTAAATCTCTCACTAAGTCCTTTCGGAAAGTAGATTTCTTTCATATTCTTCATGAGCTAAATGACTTGGCGGATCAGGGAAGCTAATAAGGCAATGGGGTTAAGTAACAATGAGTTGTCGGTAAATCTTACTGTCTTCTTCTATTCCGCCTTGGGATTAATTTTGAGTTTGCGGGGAAAGTTTGGACCTTTTTTGTAGGAGTAGCAGAAAAGTTAAGAGTCTGGTTTCGTCACAAACCAAATTGTTGTATCTTGCTGCTTGTCGCAATTTCTAATTTATAATATAATCATTTTTGTCAAAAAAAAAGAATTTAATATGAATCTATTTAGTAATTGTATTTATGTTTGGAGACTTTAATATATAACTTTATTTTTAAGTTTAATTGTGAACACACACACACACATTAACTGAGCATACCTTATAGATGTAACAAATCTCACCTACTTGGCTATAAAAAAATATCTCTCTATGCAATAACCAAAATAAAAAATTACACATTGTGATCAATACATAAGGAAATTATATGTTTCTATTTTTATAACTATAGAAATATAGGTTTATTGTGTATTTTGAAAATTTAAATAAATTTGAATTTCGAATTTAATATAGATTCAATCGAATGTCAACTTAAAAAAAAAAATTTAATATATATATCGAGAGGAAAAATATTTATTTTACCAAATGTGAGAACCTCAGTCCATGTCACTAGAGGTAGTTTTGGCATTCCTATTGGCCATTGTAAGAATTAATTAAGTTACTGGTTCAACACATTTACATTTACCTTTTATATGAACCTTTGCATCATGAAGGCGATATTCACTCTACATCCCAACTTAATTTTATATATTATAATTAATGAGTGGTTTCAATTGAGTGTCGATATGAATTTTCTATAAAAGACATGTGTTATTGCATTAGACAATGCACCTATAGTTTCTTGTCCATCAAACACCCAAAAAAAGGAAGGCAACAGTGCACATGGTACATAATGGAGAATAGATTTCCATGGCCATGGCACAACTTGTCACCATTTCCATTTTCTAGTTCATATTTGTATTTATTTTCAAGGACCTACCTCTACCTCATCGAAGGAAATATGATGTCATCTTCCAACAACAAAGTACATGGTTCCCTTAAGTATCCAAGAATATACGAAATATGTCATTAAGAGTTGCACGCTTGCACTTCAACAAAATAAAAATTTGAGATATAATTTTAAGTGTTCCAAGACCACTTGATTAATACATCTTTGGGTCATCCTTTGGTGTGTTGATCATTCTGCATTCCATGTTGTGTTGATAATTTTGCATTCCATGTTGTGTTGATCATCATCCATACCCTATTAGTAAGTGGTATTGATTACCATCCATCTTGTGTTGGTAGGTGGTAACTATAAGTGGAGAGGATATAATGGTTAATTAGATGTCAACCAACATTCATCGATACCATTGTTGCAAAAAATGTTTCATAGGTGAATTCCATACACAACCCCATGGGAATTAAAACACATTCCAATACTTTTTTCCCATCACAATCTAATACTAATCTAAATTACAAGGATCTTAACAAGTCAAGTTGATTTCACTGAATCCACTCTTTATTTCCAACTTCAAAACAAAAAACCACATTATATCTTGATTATTTTTCTTCAAGTTTTAGTTGTCTAAGTGAAGTGAGTCTTGTTGATGTTTTTCCTACCAAATTCTCATTGATGCCTTACCAAAAAATCACCGTAATATTACTGATATTTGAAATCAAACATTAGATTACTATCAACAACTTGATTTCTACACACTTTTGGGAAATTTTGTTTGTTAAGGTATTTGATTGTTTGATTTTAGAGGGTTTAATGAAGATGGTTTTGTGGTTGTAATTTGATTATTTAATAACCATGTATTTTTTGAGGTAAAAGTTTCATTTTTATTTGATTGCATGATTTCCAAGGACTTTTTGTATATCCCAATGTCCATGCATATTTTCTGTGTATGAGATTGTAGTTTATATTCCTTAATCTCATATTTCTTAACCATATGGATGGAATATTGATAAACTAGCATAGATCCATCTCAAATATAGATTTATCAAGCATCGAGAGGGATTCAAGTTCTTGAGGTGTAATTTTTTATTGATGTTTAAAAAGTTAGGATAAAAAAACTACACATCAAGAAATTGGATCCCTATTGGTCTTAATAGATCTAGATTTAAGATGGATCTATGTTGGTTTTACTTATTTTTGTCCACCAACCTTTTCATCATTGGAGGTTCCTTACATGTTATTAGGTACATGAGAAAAAAACGTATCACTAGTGATGCTCAACTAAAGAGAAGCATGTATAGAATTCAAAATGTCACTCGGTCCTTTCAATAGGTGATTTCCTACCACATTATTAGAGAACTCAATTATCTAGCCCACATCCTAGAAATAGAATGAAGCAACATAAGGATTTGTGAATATAACGAAAAATGGGGGGTTTATAACTTTGTGCCTAATACCCTAAGTTCAAAGTGTCAATCCCTCTCTCCTAAATTAAGTATGGAAATGACTATAAATCATGGTTCTAGGGGGGCATAGGAATACATCCACACACTCTCATGCTCTCTTCGAAGGTTATTATGATTTTAAAGGAAAGGTACACCCACTCTCCTCTGGTGCATGTGGCAACCCATATTGTGTAACAAAATTGTATGGTCTTATCACGATTCAATAGACGAGGAGGAATTAATTTCTCATCAACCCTGAGTTTGAGGGGGTGCATAAATTGCCTCTCTATGATAGCTCATTTATTGAATAAGTGAAAGTCAGCCTCCAATGTAGTTTCTTCCTCTTATTGTGATCTATTTATTGTGCAGTCTCTCCCTTCTACTATCACATAGGTGTTGGAAGTCAGTCAACATTTCATGATTATTGGTATCAAGGAAGGCAAACTCGACATTCAAGGTACAATAAGTTATGCAACTTGACGAAAACTCGACATTGTTTTCATTTTTATATAGGCATCAAAACCACCAAAAAACAGCCCCGAATCGAAAAGTGGTACTACCGGTAGCACCACTTTTTTGGGGGGGGTAAAATTATAGCTTTTGGTAACCACAGGTAGTGCAACATTGTGTCGTTGTAGTAAAAACTGTAAAGTTGACCCTAGCATTGAAAATGGTAGAAAATGTTTTCTTTTTTCGGGGCTAAAATTACAACTAGTTTGACATTGTCACCTTATAAACAAACAACTTCGCAATGCAAATGCTAAAAAAACTGATGACTAAAATATAAGTGCTACTAATAACACCCCTTTCCTTCGTCGAGTTACATTTCTAAACATTTTATAACCAAAATATACAAATATTTAAATTTTATTTTTAAAATCTTTGTAAAAAAATAGATACAAAGAAAATTAAAAAAAAAACATTTACAAAAACCAAAACTTTAAAAAAGACACATATGAAACATAATATATAAAAAAACACATTTTAAACATATAATAAAAAAATTGAAAACAAAAACAAAGAAACGAAGAAAAAAACCCAAGTAAAATGAATGTGGAATGATGATGAAAGACAAAATAAATGGTGGTGAAGGGAGGTGGATGGAGATGTAATTATGAGAATCGTGCTCCCATCCAACCCACCCTCCATCTCGCCCTTCACCATCACTCCCCTCTTACGTCACCCTCCCTCTGCACTCCCCATCTTCGTCAGTACCCACCCCCTAACTACCCTCCATTCTGTCTTACATTATTTTATTAAACAACCCCCTAAGTTAATATATTTACGTCGAAGGCGTTTTTTAGGGGGTTGTTCATCTATGAGTTTTGTCGGTCTGTTGAGAACAAATGAAAACTTGCCATGTGTAACCAAAACATTAATGTGTGTGGCTACCATCAATAGGCAGTGGAGATCCGCAAAGCATCTAGACAACCTGTGATAGCTAGTGGAGTATATCATTTGGACTAATACTTCAATATCCAGGTACTTCTTGAGTCTTTCCGCAATTGAGTATTTCCATAACTCAACCTTTCCGCAAGTGCCTTTTTGCAACACTGTTTTTGCAAGTTCCTTTCTGCAATAGAGTTCTGCAACTTTATTTCCGGAATTGCAGAATGCAGGTATGCAATTCCAATTTTAAAAAACGGGCTTCCATAATCTTGCTGCCGCAACAATCCTTTCCGTAATCGAATTACGGATTGCGGAACGTATGCGATTGTGAGGTTTCAATAAGCTAGAGGGGTTTTCCTATTGTGACAATGATTACGTGCAATTAAGTGATGTCATATACGGGGGAAAGAAGGAGCGAGGACTGGAGTAAGGAAGGAACTTATTCAAATATTTTGAGGGTCCATGAATAATAATAATCATGTCTGACTAATTATTATTACTTTTAAAATATGTCAATCAAATTAAAAAATAACCATAAAATAATGAACATGTTACTGTTATTGTTTTAATACATGAACTGGTAATTTATGCCATGAAAAAGCATCCCTGGCCTATGTGCATCCTTTACAACCTAAAAGTGTATTATGTTTTATAGGACAAATGACCTTAATTTTCACATTATAATATATAAATAATAATAACATATTAATTTAATCAGATTCGATGTTTTAGTCTCTGTGCAACTCCTTCAATGCTACATGTATACAAACAAAGAATATTGTCTGCTTCTGACTGAAAAAAGAAGAAGAAGAGAATATGGCCATGATTACATTATTAAGCCAATGAAAGAGATATAGGGATATTGGCCCCTTCCACCAACGTAGTGAAAATTTGGGTCATTGTATTTGCAAACAATTTATTTTTCATTGCTTTGTTTGTGTTTAAAGAACTCCAACTCAGTATGGCTACTTATGTGTCAAATTGCTAATATGTAATGGGAGGCCTTCATAAGGTTTTTTTAATGAGATTTAATTTTATTTATTTTGCGTTTCCATTGTTTATATATATATTATTTTTTTTAATTTATCGACACACAAACATGTATTCTTAACCATTAATTTATATATAATGATTTGAATAATAATAATAATAATAATATTGACTTTTGAGGGATCGGGTTCCAGAGCCAGAGGAGAGCTGTGATGGTCGTCTTGGCTGGCTACATTGGAGATTTGAGAACTGATCGCAAATATATTGGAGTTCTGACCGTAGATATAAATGTTCATCCAATCAATAGATGATTGAAGGGAGCTCAGGAGGATCGACTGATGGCGGAGTTTGGATGGTAAGGTTCAAATTTGCGAGATCGGATGGAACTGGAAGAACTCTGATCCAGGCCTGCACAGATCGCTGGTTTATCTTTGGAAATCAGAGCTCAATGAGGTGGGAGGATTCTGGCAGCAGCTACTAGACAGTTCTTGGGGTTCAGGTATGTGGGGTGACAGGGATTGAAAGGGTGTGGTGGGGAGGCATGGAGGTGGAGGTGGATTACTCTTTAGATGGGATCCACGAAAGAGATATTTTCGTTGAAGGTGGATTTTCTGGTGCTTTGGGGTGGCAGGGGGTGTTGACTGGATCGCTGATGACGGGTAGGGGGTCAGGGGTCCCCACTGGGCTCGTGGAGGTAGTGGGCTTGGCAGAGAATGATTTCAAATCGGTGGGTCTAGAGGGTCTGGTGGCGGATATAACTCATCTAAAGACATCTGAGGGTTTGGGTGTAGACAGGCCCGACCTCGTTGGTCATCTCAGGAGCACTCTCTCATCTCAGATCGAGTGCTTTACAAATTTCCCTGAACCTACATCGGCGTAGCCCCCTGAAAAGGGCTCCGCCCCTACTCCTAATCATGGGGGATCAGCGAAGGAGGGATCTCATAAAGGTCCAAACGCTGTTAAAGATCGGAAGCGTAGGGATAAGCTGGTGCTAGGGGTTGATGTTACATTGGTAGAGGCAAAGGATATGTCATTAACAGCAGTGGTTGGGCATGTCCGTGGCAAACGAATTGGCCGTGATTTTCTCCAGAGGTGGGCGGCAGATCAGTGGAACCTCTTGCTGGTGTCCGCTCCTGAAGTTTGGGTTTTAACTAAAGGGTGGTTTTCTTTCATCCTGCACAGTAAAGAGGAGGTTGATGCTGTCCTGAGTAGACAGTGGTCTATGTTTGGGGTTCCTATTGTATTGAAAAGTTGGACCCCTTTCTTCGATTCACAATTGGAAAAGATTAACAAGGAGCCCCTGTGGGTAAAACTCCCAGGTTTTCCCATGCATTTATGGAATGAGAATCGTTTTGCTGAAATAGGGAATTATCTGGGGGAATATGTATGTGCTGATTTCTCATTTATGGAGACTGGTAAGTATACGGTAGCCAAAATTCTGGTAAATATTGATATGTGCAAGGGTCTCTCCTCTGAGATAACGGTACAGTCAAAGGATGGGGACTTCGTACAAATCCTTGATTATGTGGGTGTGCCTTTTTGGTGCCTCCGATGTCATACATATGGACATTTGGTGGCCAAATGCTCGCTTCCCTTTAAGGCACGAAAACCACTGGTTGAAGCAGTTTTTGATGGCCTAGAAGCTTCAAAGGAGGTGGGGGTTGATGCTGCTGTGGGGGTCAGGAATAAAGGACCAATGGTAGATCGGGAGGTGGACACAGATCCTGTGGTGCAGGCTGTTTCCAGTGATCTCCCCTTTACTTCAGCACTGCATGAGGTGGACAATGGTATGAAGGTGTCTGGGGGATTATGCGTAGATAGTCTGATGACAGGGACTACATTGGTTACTCCATCTCTGGAAGGCTATAGGACGATTCCCATCCAAGATTATACGCGAGGGGCTTC
The DNA here is from genome assembly GCA_001517045.1 of Pseudotsuga menziesii. Taxonomy (NCBI): domain Eukaryota; kingdom Viridiplantae; phylum Streptophyta; class Pinopsida; order Pinales; family Pinaceae; genus Pseudotsuga; species Pseudotsuga menziesii. The sequence continues at coordinate 54,138 of LPNX010940875.1, forward strand.
TTCTTCGCCCTTTGTGGGTATCTCTATTGTCCCTACTCCTGCGGTATCTCTCTTCCCTGTCCCTGATGATGTGGGGGGGGTTTTGTCTCTTGGCTTTCCTCCCCTAGCCAATTCAACTATTCCCTGTACGGTTGCTCCATGTCCGCTGGCATTGACTGATAGTTTTTTCTCCCCCTCCATTGTTTCTACTAATATATCTTCCAGCTCTGAGGGAAGAAGTATCATATATGCTCTTAGAAGTAGGGAGATATCTATCGAGGGATCGGGTGGGAAAGGTTTGCCCGAACTATCCTCGCGTGTGGTGGGGAAAGGTCGGGGCAGAAAATCATTTTTGTCCAAAGCACAAGATCGAGCAAAGGTGGATGTAGGGATGGGGACACAATCCTCTATTGAATGGGCACTTAGAGCAGTGAAAGCCCAGGCGAGGTCTCCCAAATGAAAGTTATGTCTTTTAACTGTCGGGGGTTGGCGAGTCCCCTCAAAAAATCGTCTCTTAGAAGGTTGGTGGATTTAAACCAGCTGGATGTAATTCTGTTACAGGAAACTTTAGGATGTAGTGAGGAGGTTGTTAGGTTGTTAGAATCTTTGCTTTCTGTTTGGAAGTTTGTGGCGGTGGATGCAAGGGGCCATTCTGGGGGATTGGCATCGGGGTGGAAGATGCAAAGCTGTAGGTGTGACTGCTCTTGGGGGATTTCTTCTGGTGTGGGGTTGAATTTGTGGATCGCTGAGATTGGTAAGACTCTCACGATTATTAATATCTACGGGCCTTATCTGAATAGAGCTAGCTTTTGGGACTCTTTGCTAAATTTGGATTTTTTTGAAGACACTGATGTTATTTTGGGGGGAGACTTTAATCTTTCACTGGGAGCCTAGGGCCGTCCCAGATGTTTTGGAAAACTATTTCATTCAAGCCTTTGCAAGGAAGGATCTTCTGGATATACTCCCGCCCAAGGTTGTCCCTACCTGGCGAAATAAGAGAACAGGGGATCAGAGGGTGGCCAAGAGATTGGATAGGTTCTTGGTGGCTGAATCGCTGGCTCTTGGGGTTGAACTTGTTCGGCAGTGGGTGGGGACAGGTGGGATTTCTAATCACTGTCCCATTTTTCTGGAATTTCGGGGTCAGCGGAGGAAACCCCCAAGTCCTTTTAAATTCAATTCAGGTTGGTTGAAGAACGAGGATTTTCAATCCTTGGTTAAGGAGCTGTGGATTCCTAGACCACATAACTCCCAGGAGCATGCGGGGACACATTTTTATCAAAATATGAATCGCATAAAGGTGGCTACTATAACTTGGGCTCATGCTAAGAGGGTGAATGATGATAAGACATTGAGGGACTGTGAGCTGGCTATTGACAGGCTGCTTCACAGTCCGGGGATGGGATTCTTGGATGACCAGACAAAGGATGAACTGCTAACCTTGGAAAAGAAGCGGAATATGATTCTTTGTGAGAGAGAGGAAATGTGGAGGTTGAAGAGCAGAGCAATATGGCTACAGTGTGGAGATGAGAATACCAGTTTTTTCAAGCATATGCTAAGGGGAGAAAATTCTCAAACTCTCTTTGGGAGCTGTCTTCGGCAGAAGGGGAACAGGTATCCAGTTTCGCTGGGCTGGCTGAGATGGGCGTGAGATATTTTGGGGATTTATTTTCTGCTCAACCTGGAGATTCTATTGCTGAGGTCATTAGAATGGCACAACTCTTTCCCAGCTTTGTAGATGAGGAGGCTAATAGGATGTCGATGGGGGGAGTTTCGGAGGAGGAGCTGTCTCGGGTGCTTCACTCATTTCAAAAAGACAAAAGTCTGGGGCCTGATGGATGGCCTGTAGAATTCTTCTTGGGTTTATTTGATTTCTTCGGTGAGGAGCTATTGTCAGTTGTGGAGGAATCTCGTAAGGCTGGGTTTATTCATGGACCGTTCAATTCTACTTTTATTGCCCTTATTCCCAAAAAGGATAATCCTACAAGCTTTGAGGACTTCAGGCCCATCTCACTATGCAACTGCATTTATAAGATCATTGCTAAGGTAATTGCCAAGAGACTCAAATTTGTATTGTCTCTTCATATTTCTCATGAGCAATTTGGGTTTCTGGAGCGCCGCCAAATACATGAGGCTATTGGAGTTGCACAGGAAGGTATGCATACTCTGAAAGTTCAGAAATAGAAAGGTGCTGTGATCAAGATTGATCTCTCAAAGGCATACGATAGGGTCAGCTGGCTTTATACAAGGTTGTTTCTCACACACCTGGGCTTCTGTTATGAATTTGTCAGATGGATTATGTCTTGTATCAGCTCGGTGAGTTTTGCAGTCCTCATCAATGGAGCTACTAGCCCTTTCTTTCAAGCTGGACGGGGTCTTAGACAGGGGTGTCCACTTTCTCCCCTTTTGTTTCTTCTTGTAGCTGAAGGTCTCAGTCGTTTCATATTGACTTCAAAGGCTGAAGGGTCATTTACTGACATTGCCATCTCACAGGTAATGTATATCACGCACCTCCTTTTTGTTGACGATATTCTGATTTTCACAAATGGATCGAGACAGGATGTTGATAAGGTGGTAGCAAGACTATCACTGCTTCAAACTGTTGCGGGTATGGTGGTTAATACTGAAAAATCCACCATATCATGCTCGAACTTATTTGAGCAGGAGACACATGGAATTGCTCTACGGATGCCTTATATAATTTTGGATCTGAATGAAGGGATAAAGTATCTGGGGTTTATTTTAAAACCAAACTCTTATCTGAAGGCAGATTGGCATTGGCTACTATCAAAGTTGGAAAATCGTCTTAATGGAGTCTAAAATGGCTATCGCGGGTTGGAAGGCTAGTAATGGTAAAATCTGTCTTGGAAGCCATACCCGTCTACTAGATGTCGCTTTCTTGGTTGCCTAAGGGGATTCTGGAACAGATTTGTAGGTTGTGTTTTACATTTCTATGGAAAGGACAGAATGATCATAGGGCTCTGGTGTGGGTGAGGTGGGAGAAAATTGCTGTACCAAAAGCTTTGGGCGGTTGGGGGTTAAAAAATATTTTCCTTTTTGCAAAGGCATTAGCAGCCAAAGTCTCTTGGAGGCTTATCCATACACAGAGTCTCTGGACTCGTGTGGTGTTTCATAAATATATTGCTCCTCTGACCCTCATTGAGTGGATTCGGAGGGTGGACAAATCCCGGACAAATTGCTCAGTGGTTTGGAAAGCGGTAATTAAGCATTTTGATCTGGTTGGCTCTGGCTTGGTGTGGAGAATAGGAAATGGGAGAATGGTTCGTATTGGGATTGATCCTTGGGTAGGCTGTGGGGGGGATCGTGTCCTTCCTGAGGAGCTCAGATTACACTTGGATGCAAGAGGATGTCTCTATATTGCTGATATTGAGGATCGAGAAAATTCTACGTTATGGAATCAAGGATGGATCAGTGCTCAGAGACTGGAAATTCCTGTTGATCTGTAGGTGGTCTGGAGGGGTTATATAAGGAAGTTAAGGGCTTCAAATATAAGGTTGACAAATAGGGTCGATGTTCTGGTATGGGACCATCATACATCTGGGAGTTACACACCTAAACATGGTTATATATAGCTCAACGTGATGGCACACAACCAAGAATTGGTGTGGTGGTGGAAATAGTTGTGGAAATTAAAATGTCCAGCCAAAGCCAAATTACTCTTCTGGGCAATTTTGGAAAATAAAACTCCAACATGGGACATTCTGCAAAAACGATTTCTTGAAGGACAAGGTTTTTGCGCGCTGTGCAGGAAGGCTGATGAAACAATTCATCATCTATTTGTACAATGCAGTTATACCAAAACAATCTGGATTGAAGTGGGTAACCGGATGGGCTTCAACGGGCAATGGCAGGGTGATACGATGCTACAGGATTTTCAATGTTGGTGGACGGGGCATTTCCTTCTTCGAGCTGTCCCTTGTATCATTGCCTGGGGAAGATGGATCACACGCAACCGGTATATATTTCATGACAGTCATATTCCGATGGAGGCTGTAGTGGCTCAGATCGCTGCAATTATACAACATTTCAGGGCACCAGAGCAGATACCCAAGATACGACCTGTGCGGGAGGAGTTGATTGATAAAGATATCCCTTGGGGATATTTTGATGGAGCTTCACAAGCTCATCAATTGAATTGTGGCGGGGGTGGTGTCCTCTACAAATATGAGGATCATTTTTTCCATTTCTTGGCTGGTTTAGGGAGGGGATCCAATAACTATGCTGAATTAATGAGACTCAGGCTGCTGCTTTTATTTACATTGGAACAGGGCTGTTTGTCTTTACAAGTCTTTGGTGACTCGATGCTTGTTATTGAATGGGAAAAAGAGAATGTACAGTGCAATGTGATGATACTTTTACCTATTCTAGAGGAGGTGATCCGCTTAAAGCAACCGTTTAATCATATTTCCTTTACACATGTTTATAGGGAACAGAATAGGGTGGCCGATCAGCTATCCAAGGATGCGACGCAGTGGCATATGGACTTGGGGATATGGAGGATCACTACTTACTCTCATGAGGGTTCCTACAGCTATTACCATCAACCTTTTCATGAAACAGCTTTGGATTAGTTTTTGAATTCTGGCACAGCATGTTACTGGACAATTTTGGCGGAGATTTCCATTGTTTTCTACTGATTTATTTCAGTATGGGACATTTTTTTTTGCATATAATTGACATCACTTTTTTTTTCGGTGATGTTATAAAGCTGATAGCTTTCGTCTTCTACCAGTTACTCTGGTTTTTATTATTGAGACACACTTTTATGATGTGATCAGCAGTCTGGGACAGTTTTGGTACGGATGCATTTTGATGCTGTGGGACAGCAGTATGGGACAGTTTGTTTATATGAGATAGTCAATATGTGACAATGTAGGGATCCTAGTGATCCGCTACATGTGCAGATGTAATTTTGTTCTATTTTGAAATAAAATTACGATTTTTTCCGAGGAAAAAAATAATTTATTATTATAAAATATTTATATTTTATAAAATATTGATTTTTTAAAAAATCAATTTATTTTACAATATTGATTAAAAATATTTAAAAATCAATTTATTTTAAAAAAGTATTGTAATATATATAATGAGTTGTTTGCCGTGTTAATGGCCCAAACAGGTCAATCACCAAGCGGCCCATTTTCATGGGCCTTGAAGTGCCAACTATTGTTCCTTCCGCAACTCCAATTCTGCAATGCGGATTGCGGGTTGTGGAGCATACATTAATGCTTATTTAATTACTTTTCGCAAATGGGCTTCCTTTTTTTTGACCAAATAATTATATTTGAAATCTTTAGCAACAGACTTTTCCTTCTGCAACTCCCCTTTCACAATGCGGATTGCGGGTTGCGGTAAGGTCCATAAACTTTTACAGTTTTACTTCCGTCGTTCCGCTTCCGTAATGCGGATTGCGAGTTGCAGATTCTAATCCTCTTCTGAATTACCCATATGGAACAAAGTTCCCTTTGAGAGAAAAGACGACAGTTTGATTTTCCTGCAACCTCCTGCTAATCTTGTTGATGTCTTGGCTTACAAGGGAGGCCTCAGAGACTTCTTCGTCATTGTCAGTTGCTGGATATTTGGGGTGGAGAGGGTACACGTCAACCTGTTGAGAGAAGCACATGCAATCACACAAGATTACAAATACAAGAAACAAATTTGTGAAGAAACCCATTTGATCTCAATGCTTGAATGATGCCTATACACTCCAGTTATGCTCTCCCAATGGCAATAATCAAATTTATAACATGTGGGAGGAGAGGAGTTACACAAATCTGCTTATCGAAGCTTTCAAGAGAAGCCTCAACTTCGAGTTTCGTCAGTTACAGGAAACTGGTGAGTCATATCTCCGTGTAAAGTGGCTCCGGCAAGCTCTACAAGTATGTCTCGGCGTCCATTCTCGGGAAAAGAGTTCTTTCCTCACATCTAACAAGCAGTTTTGCACGAAACTAAAAAATGGGTAGATGAACACCTGGACACCACCGTGAAGTGTCTGGACGTTTGCAATTCATTGAGAGGAATAATATGTGATATCAAGGAATATCAGGCATCTTTGCAGATTACCGTTCATCACTTGGAGGGGATTCCTGAGAATCTAATCCGCGTTGGACCAAAATCTTAAATGCATCCCCTTCCACCAACGTAATGAAAAATTGGGTCATTCTATGTGCAGGCAATTTAGTTTCCGTGGCATTGTTTGTGTTTAAACAACTCTAGCTCAGTTTGGCTACTCATGTACCAATATGTAATGGGAGGCCCTTCGTAAGGGTTTTTTTAATGAGTTTTAATTTTAATTATTTTGTGTTTCCATTGTTTAATGATATATATTTAATTTTTTAAATTTATCAACACACAAACAAGTATTCTTAACTCCTCCAAATGTATGAGAAATATAACAACTTTGACATTTTAAAAAAGAAGCTCTATAAAGGGGATCATTGCGCTAATTTCAATGAACCAGGTTGAAATCCGGCCCATGCCAGAAAACAATTTCCACATTCAAGTTTAGGATATTTAGCATATGGTCTGGACCAAACCCCAAAGTTTCAGATATTCAACGTATGGAGTTGTCTTCTGGTCATGAATTTTGATCTTTAAGTAATAAAAATTATAGCTATGCATTTTAGATGAAATTACATTGTTTTTTAAGGAATGGAGACTTAACATGCCCAGGACGCCACGCAAAGTAAACCAAGAAACACCAAAGAAGGCAAAGAACTTTACGTATTTTGCTATTTGAAATGTTTACTTCATGTTTTGTGCAACAGGGACTTGGGAATCTCTAACACTTGATAGACCAATTTATTTTCCTCTTTGAAATAATGATTATTCTCAAATAAAATCGGTATTTTAATATTTCTTCTATGACTATTTTGGAATAATATTCCTTTTTCCTTTAAAAAAAAAAAATCTTGGCAAGTGTGCCCTTTCCTAATAATATGGGAGTATTACAATGAAACATAGCCGATTTAAAACACTTGAAAAAATCCCTCTGGCTGAGATGAAGAAGTATATATTTTGCAAATTTGCATAACACTTCCATCTAGCCTTGACTATAGAAAAAGGCAGGTTAAAGGCTCTAGTGAGAGGGAATTTGAACCTTGGCGAGGGGTATAAAACTCCCCCATTTTACCATCTAACCAAGAAAATCATTTTTTTCCACATGTTTATTAAAATAAGTAATCTTTATCCGACCAAATTTGATACTTTGTACATTGTTAAATAAATATTCAGCCAGAGGAGTTCCACCTATTCATCCATATAAGCGAGTGGATGTGAAGTAGATGGATGGAAATAAACAAATTTTTACAGGTGGTAAGGATATGCAAATGAATGAATTGATTGATAAATGCAAAGAAGCGACATGATATATGTGGCAGAGAACGAAACTTAATATTACTTAGATGTTAATTATGAAATAAAATATTTTGATTTCATGTATGAAGTTAAATCTTAATATATGTATATATGTAAAAAAAGTACAAATTTAACCATTAAAAATATAATGCATAAATGTATCCGATTGCAGAAAGGATCGTTGTGGCCTTAAGATTGCAGAAGCCATTTTTTTAAAATTGGAATTGCATACTCGCAATCCACAATCCGCAATTGCAGAAATAGAGTTACGAAAACTCTATTGCGGAAAGTGGAAACAGTGTTGCAGAAAGGCACTTGTAGAAACAGTGTTGCGGAAAGTCACTGCCATTGATGCGACTGATGATAATGGAGTCTATAGCTGGGTGAAGGGTATTAGGAAACTTTCATTGGATAAATTAACGGAGAATAGAGGATTTAAAATAAACATTAGTTTTTTTTATAAATAAAATAATTAAAATGACCATGATAAAAAACAGGAATATCGATTTATAAAATGAAATATTTAATAATAATTTGATTACAGTAGTAAAGAACGAGAAGCTCTATTTTAAAATAAATAAAATTAGAATTGTCATGCTAAAGAACGAGAAGATCTATTTGAAGGAATATTATTTTTCAACTTCGAATATTATTTTTCGAAATAATATACATTTGGAGGAGTTATATTTCTCATATTTCTTTTTCGGAAGGGAAACTATATAGGTTTGACCTCGAGCACTATCCCTATATCTCTTTCATTGGCTCACTCTACTGATAAACCACTCCCAGATCTAGATCGAAAATTCCAAACCTTTTATAAATTATCAACTCATTTATCTCATTATATTCTTGAAATCTATTAACTCATTCATCCATTGAAATATTTTAAATATGTTATTTCGAAAAATAATATTTGAAGTTGAAAAATAATATTCCTTCAAATAGATCTTCTCGTTCTTTAACATTTAGCATGACAATTATAATTTGATTTATTTTCAAATAGACCTTCTTGTTCTTTACCACGGTAATCAAATTATTATTAAATATTTTATTTTATAAATCGATATTCATGTTCTTTATCATTATAATTTTAATTATTTTATTTATAAAAAAATAATGGTTATTTTAAATACTCTATTCTCCTTTAAATTATTCAATTAAAGTTTCGTAATACCCTTCACCGAGTTGTAGACTGCATTATCTTCGGTCACGTCAATAGCAGCGGCTCTCCGCAACTCAACCTTTCTGCAAGTGCTTTTCCACAACAATGTTTCCGCAAGTGCCTTTCCATAACACTGTTTCCGCAAGCTCCTTTCCGCAACACTGTTTTTGCTTTCCGCAATTACGGATTGCGGGTATGCAATTCCAATTTTAAAAAACTCACTTCCGCAATCTTGTGGATGCAACGGTCCTTTCCACAACTGGATAAATTGATGCACCATATTTTTAATGGTTAAATTTGCACTTTTTTACATATACATATATTAAGATTTAACTTTATACATGAAATCAAGATATTATATTTCATAATTAACATATAAGTAATATTAAGTTTTGTCCTTTGCCACATATGTCATGTCGCTTCTTTGCATTTATCAATCAATTCATTCATTTGCATATCCTTACTACTTGTAAAAATCTGTTAATTTCCATCCATCTACTTCACATCCACTCGCTTACACGAATGAATAGGTAGAACTCCTCTGGATGAATATTTATCTAACAATGTACAAAGTATCAAATTTGACTCGATAGAGATTATTTATATTAACAAACATCCGGAAAAAAATGATTTTCTTAGTTAGATGGTAAAATACAGGAGTTTCATACCCCTCGCTAAGGTTCAAGTTACCTCTCATTGGAGCATTCAAGCCTCTTTTTTCTGTAGTCGGGGCTAGATGGAAGTGTTATGTGAATTTGTAGACTTCAAGGCACGGTTTTTTTTTTAGTAGTTGAGGCTAGATGTAAGTGTTATGCGAATTTGAAAAATATATACTTCTTCATCTTAGCCAGAAGGAGTTTTTCAAGTGTTTTAAATCGGCTATGTTTCATTGTAATACTCCCATGTTATTAAGGAAGGGCACACTTTCCAATAATTAAAAGAAAATGAGAAAGGAATATTATTCTAAAATAGTCATAGAAGAAATATTAAAATAGTGATTTTATTTGAGAATAATCATTATTTCAAAGAGGAAAATAAATTGGTCTATCAAATGTTAGAGAGTCCCAAGTCCCGGTTGCACAAAACACGAAGTAAACATTTCAAATAGCAAAATACATAAAGTTCTTTGCATTCATCTTGGTTTACACTTTTAAGACAAGTGAGATTCATATCAGGTAAAAGATTTGTAGCTTTTAACAAAAGTGAGATTTACATAAGATTTGGAATTTTCGATCTCAATTTGGGAGTGGTTTATCCAGAGAGTGAACCAATGAAAGAGATATAGGGATAGTGCTCGAGGTCGAACCTCTAGAGTTTACCTTCCAGAAAATAAATATGAGAAATATAACTCCTCCAAATGTATAACTTTGACATTTTAAAAAAGGAGCTCTATAAAGGGGATCATTGTCCTAATTTCAATGAACCAAGTTGTATTCCAGCCCATTGTCAGAAAACAATTTTTGCATTCAAGTTTCGGATATTCGGTGCCTGGTCCGGACCAAACCCCAAAGTTTTTGGTAAATATGGAGTTGACTTATGATCGTGAATTTTGATCTTTATTTAAGAAAAATTATTGCTATGCATTTTATATGAAATTACATTGTTTTTTAAGGAATTGAGACGCCTAGGACGCCACATAAAGTAAACAATGAAACAACAATGCCAATAACTCTTGACACCGAAATAAGAAGGGATCGGAACACATGGCAGAATTCCACATGCTTAAATTTTATCACAACTCCTCCAGGCTCTTTTGACAAATTCCAGCACATGATTGGCGATATTGATCCCTATCCTTATTTGTGAGCAGTCACCAAAATTTCTATCAATTGCAACCCATCGAACCTTGGGGAAAACGCCTCCTCGCCACTCTTAGAATGAATATATTACTTGAAAAACCCCACCAACCTCCTGAAACGCACACTGAAACATGCGACCATCACCAGGTAGACACAGGCAGAGTTATTCGTTGCGTATTTGGGACAAATCAGGTTTGTTGTACCACCCTTACGATGCATTCAATGCACTGCCCTTCCAAAGACCTTCCACTGTTTGTTTGATTAATTACCATAGATCAAAGGGGCTTCAAATATACCGACCGTCAAACATCAGTTCAACACGCAAGACATGATACACGACACATGTTCAACTCCCATTCGCTAAGCCGAGAAGACACATGTCAAAATTTAATTAGACAGAGCGACAAAGAATCTACTAAGACTACCTTCTCCATTGTGTAACGCCTTCTGCGTAAATATTAAAAAACAATATTTTATTAGAAGCTAAAAATATAAATAAGTATTTAAGTTATTTTATATGTGTTTTAGGAAATAATAAAATTTTAAAAAAAGTTAGGGAAAACAAAGTAAACAAATTTCGTTATAATTTTATATCGGTATAGATTCTTCTTAATTCTAAATTTACTAAGTGTCTAGAGGGATCAAACCTTTGGAGGTGCAAAATTTTTCTTGAGGGATTTGATCGATCTCGGTGCTTTGTAGATCTAAAGTTAAGATAAATTTATGATGGTTTATTTATTTTAATAATTTATTTATTTTCTTTTTTTTGCAAGTGAAACTTTTTCTATTTAATTTATTGATGTTGCATGTGTTACACAAGGCTCTAAATGCATCTAATTATCCTTAATGTGATTCCTTCATCTACTTACACATTCATTGATTACAAAAATCAATGAAATAATAATAATAATAATAATCATCAATGAGTTTGGAGCATTACTATTACTACCTTATTTTTAGTTTTGAAAAAAGGTATATAGAACCAATATATGGGGATCAACCTTACTATCTATTCAAAATGGGTTTGTAGAATTTAATATGATTCTATTTAGTAATTATATTTAAAATATATATCTTTATTTTTATTTTTAAGTTTAAATGTAAACATACATCATATTTTTTAATATTTATTCTTTTAAGTCGGCATACATTCTAAATATGACAAATCTCACCTACTATTGCTATAAAAGAAACATCTCTTCATCCCATAATCAAACCAAAAATATTACACATCATGGTCAATACATAAATAAATTATATGTTTCTATTTTTCTATTTTTATAATTAATATATGTTTATCATATAAATTTGAAAGTTTAACTATATTTGGTATTTTAAATTTCAAATTTAATCTATTTAATCGAATGCCAATTTTGATTTTGAATATTATTAGATATATAGAGGAAAACATATTTTTTCAAATGTGAGAACCTCACTCCATGTTAGTAGAGGTAGTTTTGGTATTCCTATTGATCATTGTAAGAATTAAATAAGTTATGGATTCAACGCATTTCCCTATTATAAAGGAAGGTGCATTGTCACATGGCATAAATCCATCTTAATTTTAGATATTCTAAGTAATGAGAGGTTTTACTTGAGTGTCGATATGACATTTGAAAAAAAATACATGTGTTATTGCATTACACACTGCACTTATAGTTCCCCATCCATCAAACACACAAAAAAGGAAGGGAACAATGCACATGGTACATCATAGAGAATCGATTTCCATTGCCATGACAACGCTTGTCACCATTTCCATTTTCTAGCTCATATTTGTATTTATTTTCAAGGTCCTACCTTTACCTTGTCAAAGGCAATATGATGTCCTCTTCCAACAACAAAGTACATGGTTCTCTTAGGTATCCAACAATATGCAAGATATGCCATCAAGAGTTGCATGCTCACACTTCCACAAGATAAAAATTTGAGACATAATTTTACGTGTTCCAAGAGAACTTATTGATACACCTTCACGCCAGCCTTTGGTGTGTTGATCATTCTCCATTGCACGTTGTGTTGATCATCATCCATATCCTATTAGTAAGTGGTATTGACCACCAAGGAAAAGTTTAGAGGCAAAATTTAGCCTATGGGCTATTTTTTGACCTTTTTTTTCCAAAATAAAATTCACCAATTTGCCCTTTTTTCAAGGGTGAGTCACTCAAATTCCATGGTATGCTTTTTTCTTAACTCAAAATCGCGAAAATTATCCAAAAATAGAAATTTGAATTGTTTTACAAAAAAAATTGTCAAACATTTTATGGTTGCAAATTAAGAATTAATAAGATGTGCCAAGGTTTCTGCACTTTGAGGAAATTATGGGTCCTTAAAATTTTCCCTTTTAACTACCATCCATGTTATGTTGGTAGGTGGTAACTACAACTGGGGATGATCTAATGGTTTAATTAGATGTCAACATTCATTGATACAAATGTTGTTGCAAAGAATGTCTCATAGTTGAATTCCATACACAATCCCATGAGCATTAAAATACATTCCAGTACATCTTTCCCATTCAAATCTAATCCTAATCTATATTACAAGTATATTAACAAGTCGAGTTGATTTCATTGAATCCATTCTTTATTTCCAACTTCAAAATAAAAACAACATTATTATCTTGATGATTTTGTTTCAAGTATTAGGTGTCGAAGTGAACTTCTCATTGATGTTTTTCCTACCAAATTCTCATTGACACATTACAAAAATATTATTGAGCTTTGAAATCAAACATTAGCTTACCATCAACTCCTTGATTTCTACACTTTTCTGGAAAATTTTGTTTATCAAGGTATTTGATTGTTTGAGTTTAGAGGGTTTAGTGAAGATGATTTTGTGGTTGTACTTTAACTAGCATAGATCCAAATCCTAGGCTCTATCAAGCGCTGAGAGAGATCAAATCCCTCAAGGTGCAAACCTCTTCTTAAGTATTGCGCTCAAGGAGTTATCAACTTTAATGGTGTGTCCTTAAATATAGCCATTGATTTGATTCAAACTAAAAGACACATCTTTTTATTTAAGTTCGACATATAATACTTTTCTTATTATTATTTAATATTATTTATGGTCAGCATAAAATCAAAGAGAAGGGTTTTTATAGGCTACAGATCGTCCTTGAGAGAAGGGAATCGACCAATGCTTTGTGTCCTTCTGACTGCAGCCAGCGTGGCCATCGAGGTTGCCTCATTGGCCTGATCTGATCCATCTTTGGCTTCTGACAGACCCGTGGATCCGACCTTCATGGAGGTGGAGAGAAGCGTGAGGCTCTATGGTAGCTGAGGTGGGTGGAGAGCCGCCCCCTAGCCCTTTATCGAAGGTTTTCCAGAAACTAGTCTCGGCTCAAAGTAAGAAGTCTGCTAAGGGAGCTCCACCAAAATTTGTCAAACGAATCGAAGATGTCTCGGAAATTGCCTTACCGCTAAAGGAAACTATAAGGGTAGCTCTTTCACTGGCAGATCGGGTGCTGATAGGGAAATTCATCGGACTCTGGCCCTCACTTAAGACCACCGAGAGTTGGGTAAAAAGGAACTAGAGACCGCTTATCTCAAAAAATGTAGCCTCCTACTCAGTTGGACGAGGATACTTCTTATTCGATTTTGAATCCAAGGAAGACAAGGAACTAATCTTCCGAAATGGACCCTACTTCATGGGGCTGCAAGGCCTCTACTTGAATGGATGGACTCTAGACTTTGATCCTGAGGATGATACCCCCAAAGCAGTCCCAGTATGGGTTAGGCTACCAAAGCTACCGATCCACTATTGGAACCCAAAATCTCTGCAATCTATTAGGAATGCCCTAGGAAAGTACATTGACATGGCTAGCCCTAAAGATCAATACGCATGTGCCCGCATTTGTGTGGAGGTGGATCTTGAAGTTGGGATACCAAAATCTATAAAACTAACAGTGGGGAATTCGTTTCACTTCCAAAAATTCGACTACGAGCAACTGCTATTCAAATGCAGAGGATGCCATGAATATTGGCACTTCATTCGCAACTGCCCTAAAAAGGTCGAGATCCAGCAAGACAAGGAGGAAGGGTGGCATATGGTGAAGAGGAACAAGTCTAAAACTAAAAGTAGAGAAGTGCATAGGAAGGAAGGGGGGGAATGCATCAAGTGAAACCCTCTCGGAAGGAATACAGGGCACCCATAAGCGGGGTGTGCTTATTCTGTCTAAGAAATGACAAGGAAGTGGCTCTGCGTGAATATGCTGAGGCTTCCCAAGAGAAGTCTGAGGTGACCGAGAGTGCACTGGTTAAGGATGTTTTGTATGCCTACTAGGCTATTGATGGTCGATTCATTAATTTTGATAAGGATCTGGATGGTTTTGTGGTGTAAGAGTCCTACAGGGTGTCGAGGACAACGAGGTGTCTGGTTCGGAAATTGTGTAAATTGGGATGGTTTTATTATAAGGTGAAGGAGTATGTTTATGAGAGCATGGAGTGAGGGCCTATTGAGACTAACATGCTTTTTGTGCAGCATTGCAGGAAGGGCTCTCGGATTACTATAATCTATTGGCAGTATTGGAGGGGCATGCCCATAATCTGATACCAGCCATGGCTGAGGGGAAGGGACCGAGGAATTATCTTTCGTTGTGGAGGTTGATGGTATGGCTTGTAGAGCCGATTATGAGGATAAGACTGATAGTTGTTTTGGTTGATGACATCAAGAATTTAAGAGGAGGTTTCATGGCTGGTGCAATCCACATGCATGCTCGACATGGTGATTCACTGGTTCAAGATTTCATGCGAAAGTTGCTAACAAGGGTTTGTTCTCCGCTTTTTGAGATGGTAAGGATTTGGATTCTAGAAGGGGAGTTGAATGATATATTTTCAGAGTTTTTTTGTGGTCGGCAAGGTAGTGAAAGCGGAGGCCTTGCGGTGACATGGATACCAACTCCACAATCGTATGTTGTCATCTTTCATACCAGGTACTCTTGTAAAGATAATTTCAAGGATGGGGAAGTCGGTTAATTTCCTCTGTGTTTATTGTTGCAGATCAGGGTTGGGCATATGTAGCTACTGAAGCTGCATCTATAGCATGAACCTTGATAAGGAGGGATGGTCTTGGTTATGGGGAAACTAAGGTATTGGAAATATTGGTTGTGTAACCAACTAAGAGGATCGCTCGACACTTCATAGCAATAATGTATGGTCAATTCAAGTTCAGAGTACATTACCTTGCAATCAAGAAATACTTGCTTCTCTCCTAAGGTGACTTCATTAGGTATCTCATGGACATTGTGGGCTCTGATCTCTCTCAACCAGCTAACACTATAAGCTCCTTCAAGCTTTCAGGGATACTGGAGAGTGCAATTCATGCCTCCAATGCCCCATATGATGACCCAGATATATTGGATAGGATGAGAGTGAAGATGATACCACACCATAGTGGAGACAGGGGATGGGATGTTTTCTCACTGGAATATAATTCAAGAGATTCTTTGAATACCATCTTTACAGAGTCTGTGATGGTCATGTTCCTTAAAAATTTTAACTTTCTTTGGAATATTAAACATGTGGAACATGCTCTTAGCTCTACATGGTAGACTATGAAGCCAAACTGCTTTATCGCTCACTTATTGGCCACTAGGGACGGTGTTGGGAAGCAACAACTTGTAGCCATTTTAAGAAATGAAATGAACCATTTTGTCACAATTATGTAGTACTGTATTGTGTTCGAAGTTCTTGAGTACTCATGGGTGGACTTTTTGGATGAAATGGAAGAAGAAAGATACCTTGATGAACTTATAGTTTCTCATTAAGGGTACCTTAATGTGATTGTAGAGAGGTCACTTTTGGGGAAATGATCTCATCATTTATATAAAATATTGTTTTCATTGTTTGATCTCATTTTACGCTTTAGGAGCCACGCGGATAGATTATATGAAAGATACATGATAAATCAAGAAGGAAAATACATCTCGACACATGTTTTCATAAGAGAAATAAATGGAAAACAAATGATATACACATGGAAATTGTTTTGAAAGACCAAATAATAATTCCTAGAAATATTGTGGTGTTTTCTTTCATTTAAATTTCCTTGAATTCTCTTAATTGGTGGTAAACCTGAAGGCTATAAGAGTCAATCATGAGTCTAGGTTGTGAATCTGGAAATTTATTTATGTAACCTAACTATGTCAATGTGTCTAGCATCTTTAAAGGAGGTGCATAATAGGGGGTTCCTACAGCTGAATTTTCTCTTCATATTTCCCTCTAGGATGGGTACAGCTAGAGAAGAGGGGATTTATCATTTTTATTACTTTCATTCCATTCAACTTCATGATTTTCTTTCTTGTAGTTTTCACATTATTTTGTTCATAGTAGGTGGCTCTTCAAGGAAGAACCCTGTCAAAGGATTACCCTCACTCATTTGTCGCATCAACTATTTTCATTTATCGACTGACCAATAGATTCTGCCACCCATACCCATTTCCACAAGCAAGAACCTGAAAAACTACTCACCACTTGAATGCCAGAAGGCAGTTTCCTGGCAGTGACGTATATATAAGTTCAATGCAAAGAAGGCTGGTATCTTTTGTTTTTGTTGGCTTGGGCTACATGTAGGAATGACCTATAATTTGAGTACACTGGTTGGCAGCCTTGTTTGTACCCAAACTGCAATTTTCAGAGTAGTTTGTCATATTTTCGCAAGGCTGGAGCTCCAGAGGATTGTCCATTCAAAGTTTGAAGAGAACCATTGGGATTCATCTTTTTTACAGAGAATCTCAACAAAATTTGTAGAAGGATTAGAGTTTAATTCGAATACATTCAGTCCCTATAAGTATATATGCTCATCTTGTGTAGTTCTAGAAGGAGAGGGAAGACAAAGCAACAAAGAAAAGAAAAACAAAGCAATTGCAAGAGCTTTTATGCTTCTTGTCTTGTCAAAATTCAGTTTTCTTGAGTTTTTCACATGCATTATTTTGAGCTGAAACTGTGCTCTTTTTTTTAAGAATTCTAATGGATATCCTGAATGTTAAACTGATATCCCTGTTTAGAAATTTAAGCTTTATATATTTATTCTTTGCTTTTGTGTCTATGGTGTGCGCAAGTTGCCAGCATATTTGTTATTTGACCAGGTTTATATCGGTGCTCCATTTTTATCTCCAATCTTTTTGTATTTTACATGTGTTGTTTCTCTATTTGTTGTATTTTGTTAGTGTTTGAGACATGCGAGTCATTACTTATAGCTTGACAATTAATGATTTGCTTTCAATTGTCAACATCCTCCAACTTTAGTGGAAAAAATAGTTTGACGATTGCATGCGATATAATTTTAAGTTTTCAAGTGTCTCATGGCAGTTGTTTGGCTATATAGCTGTATTTTAGGTGTCAACATTTGTAAGGGCCGTCCAATTTTCTAGAGCGCAACCTTTTAGTATTAATGTCGATGATGGATTATTTCCATATATGTAAAGATTTTATATCTAAATAAATAGTGTGGATTGTGATTTGTGTTATGCTTGTGCAAGGTATAAACCATTTATTAATGAATTAATGTATGCATGATTATTTTCAAAGGGATTTCGATCACATTCCTTTGAAGGACAGTGAGATTTATAAACAATATCTCCTATAATTCAGGTTTGAAGTTTGTTTGGTTAGATATTTACTGGTTAATGAGGAATTGGTAGCACTTCCAATTAAATAGACTTTATCTTTTGTGACTTTAGAAGGAACTACAGAGTCGATCACATGCCTGCAAGAATGTTGAACTCTTCTACGATATCAACCGACATTCCTCAAGAATCAATCATGAGGAATGTAGATCCATTCGCGACTGCCACCGAAAATGGCACTTTTGATTTTTCACAACTTCCTGAAAAGCCAAGACCAATCAATCTGGAGCATCAAAGATCACTCGATGAAAGGCCATTGAGTGAACTTCTGTCCCCTGGCTTCATTTCCCAATGTCCATCATTGAGGACTACAAAAATGATTAAATTCTTAGATAAAGGTCTTCTTTTATCAGCTCAGAATACACCTCAATCAGCTCAGGCTTCCTCCGAGCCCCATCCTATGATTGATGATGCTTGGGAGGCTTTACGAATATCTTTGGTTTACTATCGAGGAAATCTTGTAGGAACTATTGTTGCTTTGGACACTTCATAGGATGAACTAAACTATAATCATGTATTACTCTTCTTGAAATCCATCTCGTTCCATCTCTTGTTGTATTTCAGCTCTAACTAGGAAGAACTTAAGTTATTTCATAACTTAGTCTGCTACAAAGGTTCTTTGTAAAAAGGCATGGATCCTTAAAATAAATCCTCTTGCAATAAAAGTGTCTTTTGATTTCTCTGCGCAACATTAAGACCACTTTCCATATTCAATGTGTGAACAATATTGTATTTAAGCTGTAAAAAATGTGTCAATAGTTGTTATGGAGTGGTTTTACACTAATGTTTTTTACTTCCAGGTATTTGTAAGAGATTTTTTTCCAAGTTCTTTGGAATTCTTGATGAATGATGAACCTAAGATAGTCAAGCATTTCGTCTCGAAGAATTTTTGAATTAGAGCATGGAAGAAACACGTAGATTGTTTCAGATTAGGAGAAGGAGTTATGCCTACCAGTTTGCACCCAAACCCATTTTGAGGTCAAACTTGCCAAAACTGACTCATGGAGCGAGTTAGAAATATTTTAGATAAGATCTCACCAACCCACATACTTCCTAGAATGGAAACTGTGCATTATTTCTTTTTCTAGTCTTTCCAACATTTATGTAGTTTTAAGGCGAAAGACAAAGCTAGTTTTAGGGTAGACTGCCTTGTTTTTTGCACCAACTCACCTACCTTATTTTCCTCATATACAAGCATGATAAAGTCAAATTTCCATCACTTAGGATATGTACACACTCATTCATCAAATTCATGACCCTCTTGACTGATTTGGAAAGTGCTTTATCCACCTATGGGGGATTTTGACTAGTTTAGTAAGCTTGCTTTTGTACTAATTCAAAAATCCTCCTAAATCTTTCGAATCCTTGGAGTATCTATTGTATGGGAAGACTACATCTATTTAATAATGGCTGGTGTAAATTAATATCATCAACAGTTTGTGGATTATCACATATTCAGTCTCCTTCTTGAGTGTTTCTTGCATATTTTCAAGTACTTTTGTGAGTTCAATTGTTCTAAGATTGGGCTTAGTTTCCACATGCTATCAGAGCCATAGTAGCTTGATTGTTCTCCTGCTTAATTTGATTTTGAAGGGTCGACATCACTCACTAGGAGCGCAGACTGTCTGGTCAAAGGGTGCAACTGAAGAATGGATCAATCTCAATCAATCATCTTGAATCCATTCAACTATTTCGAATGGAAGGCAAGGATGGAGATTCTAATAAGGAGAAAATGCCTCTTCAGAGTGACCATGGCAACTAAAGTTGATCCTAATGCAATAACATAGAAGATCAAATGGCATAATAGGAGAGATGAGGCGTATGGTCTCTTATGTCTCAACGTTTCCAGAAACCTTCTATTTCATCTTGATGGTATTACATCACCGAATGAAGTATGGGAGAAAATTCAAGCTTTGTTTTGGAAGACAAATAAGATGAGATGTTATCAATTGGAGAATGAGCTAATAGCATTGAGTCCAAGCAGCTTCGAAACCTTGCAGGTCTACTTCTCAAAATTCAAGTCACTAGTTTTGCAGTTAAAACAATGTGGTATTGATAAGGAATATGAACAACTATTATTGGCCATTCTTTCAAAGCTTGGTCCTGATTATTCATTATTTGTTTTTACCTTCCATGCCTCCAAGTTGACACCTCGAAATGATGGCTTCACTGGCATATTTCATGGAATTCTTGACTCAAGAGCAAGACAGATTGGTATCGATGGGAACCATCAAACCTTCCAAAGATCAATCTTTGGTTGCTGGAGATTCCAAGGTGAATTCCAAGGACAAGAGGAAAGCTAAGAAGCCTCTAGATAAAAA
This sequence comes from Pseudotsuga menziesii, assembly GCA_001517045.1. Taxonomy (NCBI): domain Eukaryota; kingdom Viridiplantae; phylum Streptophyta; class Pinopsida; order Pinales; family Pinaceae; genus Pseudotsuga; species Pseudotsuga menziesii. The sequence continues at coordinate 74,400 of LPNX010940875.1, forward strand.
AGGAGACAAGTCTAAGTCTCAAGAGGAATCCTCAAACTCCAAGAAGAAGAATTTCTAGAAGAAGAAAGGTAAAGGTGAAGGTAGCATTAAGTGTGCATATTGTGGTAAGGGCTTTCATCTTGAGAGATCTTGCATGAATAAGCATATAGATATGTTGACTCAACTCCTAGAGAAGAACAACATATCCCTCCCTGGTGGTGCAAGCAAGAAGGAAGGAGGATCCAGTTTCAAAGACCAAGAGAGAGTGCACGCCTTGGTTGCAAGCACATAAGATATCCTTCCTTTATCATCGATTTTAGAGCTTATAGGCACATGGTTTCAACAAAAGAATCCTTCTCGTTTCTTGATGATTCAAAGGGTCCTGATATTCTACTGGTAGATAACTCAAAAACTAAAAGTAAGGGTAAAGGTAGCATTGATTTTGACCATGGTTCCTTCAATAATGTTTTGTATTTCCCAGGTCTTGCTACTAATCTCTTGTCACTTAACTAGATGACCCACATTGGGTCTCCTATGAAGGTTTTTTTCTCTTCCAATGAAGTTAAAATTTATGATATTGTGAATGTTTGAGTCATTGCTAAAGGTTTTATGGATCATAGTTCTAAAGTTGACTGATTCTCACACTTCATTCCTTTCTTTAATCCCTCTGCTCTCCTCACACATACCAATGAAGCAAGAAAAATTTGGTATGAGAGGTTTGATCATCTAAACTATAAGTACCTTTCATATTTATGTGAAAAAGATATGGTTTTAGGATTACCAAAATTAAAGTTTTCCAAAGGAGTCTATGAGGGTTGCATTCTAGGAAAACATCCAGAGCATAAGTATGAGAGAGTCAATCATGAGAGAACCTAAGCACCTCTTGAGCTCATTCATAGTGACATTGTTGTTCCCTTCCCTCATATGTCCATGATTCAAGCCAAGTATTTCCTTACCTTCATAGATAACTTTTCCACGTACTTTTGGGTTTACTTTCTTAAACTCAAGTCTAAAGTTTTTGACCACTTCAAGGTTTTCAAGGTTTTTGTTGAGAACCAGTATGGGAGGAGACTCAAGATCCTCAAATCTGATAATGGTGGTGAATATGTCAAGTATGACTTCATTATTTTTGTTAATATGCAGGTATTCAGATGCAACACTTTATTCCCTACACACCTTAGCAGAATGGTGTGGCTGAGAGGAATAATATAAGTCTTAAGGAGATGGCTACTTGTATGTTGGAGTCTAAGACTTTGCCACCAAAGTTTTGGGCTGAAGCTATAAAATGTGCATCCTACATCTAGAATAGGGTACCTCACAAGCATCTTTATGGAGTTACTCCTTTCAAATCTTGGAGTGGACACAAACCAGATGTGTCTCATTTCAGGATTTTTGGCTCAAGAGCATGGGCTAGAATTACACTAGATAAAAGGATGGATTTGGAGCCTCAAAGCAAAGAGTGCTTATTTGTTGTCTATTCTAAAGATTCTAAAGGGTACAAGCTGATCAACATGAGCACTCAAAAAACCTTCATTGAAATGAGTGTTCAGTTCAAAGAAGAGCCTATGGCAGCAGTAGAAGTCGGAGAGTCCTCCTCACCTCCTCCACCTTTGGTTGTAAATGATGGAACTAACAAACTTTATGATTATGATATGTCTAATAATCATGATTTAATTGCATATCCAAACATCCCCACAAGGCCAAAGTGGGCAACAAAAACTATCCAAGCAGCTGGGAAACTAGCTGGGAATCCTAGAGATCCTAGGAGGACTATATCTCAATTTGAGAGTGCCCTTTCTGTCAAGGACCCTTGTTTTGTTGATAAGTGTTTTCTAATGATTGAATCTGATCCACAGACATATGAAGATGCATGTGAAGACCCAATATGGAAAACAACCATGAAGGAGGAATTACATTCGCTCCAAAGGAATGACACATGGGATCTAGTCATTCTTCCCTCAAGGGGGAAGCTAGTCAAGTGTAAGTGGGTTTTCAAAACTAAATTTTTTGTTAATGGTTATCCTTTGAAATATAAGGAAAGGTTAGTGGCCAAGGGATTCTTTCAAGTCTAAGGCATTGACTACAACGAGACCTTTGCACCAGTTGCAAAGATGGACTCCATAAGACTAGTTTTGGTCATTGAAGCTTCCAAGCAGTGGGAAGTACATCACATGGATGTAAAGAGTGCATGATGGGGTCATTGATCTACTATATTGCTCATCATCTGAGCAAGTTGCAAATATCTTCACCAAAGTATTTTCAGAGAGGAGTTTTAGAAATCTTAAGTCTTTACTTGGGATAGTTGATCATGTTGTGAAGATAGGTAGAAGACCATATTTCATACAGTTTTGTTCATGTCCATGTTTGAGGGAGGATTTTCCCACTTGTGGTTTTGCCTCTTTTCCTTGTTTTGTATGGACAAACAATATGTAAAGGGTGACTAAGACTTGTTGCTAGGCCCTATATATCTCATAATTTTATGATATTGTACTTAAAGTCAGGCTTAAAAGGGGGTTTTGGAATAATCAAAACCCATCGCAAGAATTAGGATAAAATAATTAATCTCTTTTAATTAATTCCTAGGTACTACACTAGCTAGTTTGCACCCAAACCCATTTTTGAGGTCAAACTTGCCAAAACTGACTCATGGAGCAAGTTATAAATATTCTAGATAAGATACTTCCAACCCACATACTACCTATAATGGAAATTGTGCATTACTTCTTTTGCCAGTCTTTCCATCTTTTCTGCAGTTTTAAGGAAAAAGTTAAAGCTAGTTTTAAAGTAAACTGGCTTGTTTTTTGCACCAACTCACCTCGCTTCATTTCCTCATCTAAAAGAATGATAAAGTCAAATTTCCATCACTTATGAGTTGTACACACTCATTTAGCAAATTCACGAACCTCTTGACATATTTGGAAAGAGCTTTATCCACCTATGGGGGATTTTGACTAGTTTAGTAAGGCTTCTTTTGTACTAATTCGAAAAGCCTCCTAAATATTTTGAATCCTTGGAGAATATATTGTATGAGAATCCTACATCTATTTAATGATGGCTGGTGTAAATTAATATCATCAACAGTTTGTGGATTATCACATATTCAGTCTCCTTCTTGAGTGTTTCTTGCATATTTTCAAGGAATTTAGTGAGATTAATTGTTCTAATAGTGGCCTTAATTTCCACCTAAGGTACTCTATGATCCCATTCGTAATAGTGACACAATGATTGCATATTTTGGAGAAAGTGCAATAGGGAGAGTTGCTCCTGTAGATTATGAATTTTGGTGGATTATTTTGTTGCATGCCTATACAAAGTTCCTCTTCATATTTCCCTCTAGGATGGGTATAGCTAGAGAAGAAGGGATTTCTCATTTTTATTACTTTCATTCCATTCAAATTCATGATTTTCTTGCTTGCATGGTTCACATTATTTTTTTGATAGTAGGTGGCACTTCAAGGGAAGCAGAGGAAGGAGAGGTAGAATTTTTTGAGCATTCTGCTCTCACTATAGTATTACTTTTATTTTATTTTCATTATCCATGTATTTATTATATGTATTTGGATTTAACTATGATTGTGCGTTCATGAAAACAACTCACTTCTACGGTATTCAATTTATTCAATCCCTAGCTAGAGGGCAGATGGGAGAAAGGGTAATTATCCAAGCAACCATATGGTTTGCAACCAAGTGCCTTGTGTTTATGCTTAGGGTATATGGGGTCACTCTAGTCACTTATTTGTTCACCACCACTTGGGTTTATAAATTGAGCACATAGATTTGTGGACAAACACACAACTCACAGGATAGATCACACAATTTACTTAGTTATTGAAGAATGAAACAGTGCAAAAATGGCTTGCAACTCTGAATGCTTTTCATTAATCAAAGAGTAATTTAATAATAATTACAATGAAGTAAAATGGCTAAATAGCCACAAGAAATTCAAATCCACATGAGTAAATTCGGATTGATTACACTCTACTTGACTATGGGTAACTAAGACCTTGTCTAAATCATTATCGGAGGACTAAATGATTAACTGACCTTGTCTAAACCATAATTGGAGTTCATCGGAGTTCTAAAAAACAACTCAAGTGTTACATTCAGTGTTGACTAAGGCTAACTGACTGTGGTAGGTTAGAAATGCGCCCCTCCTACATGCAGCCATGCAAACCTAGTGCTAACTGAATGTAGAGGACTAGAATTGAATGTAACTAACTCCTAACTTAGCTTGACTAGTCAACAACTCAACTGAACTGACCTTGGATTGTTTCGGCACTCCTAGTGGCTCCTAAATTGTAGGGATTGGTCTAGGAGGCTCCTAAAATGATGCATGCAAGTGCAATCAGTGGCAGTAGGCCTCAATTAGTGTTCCCCACACTTTAGTAACAGAAACATGTGCCCCAATTAGGCCAAGTGGACCCAATGGTGCTAATGACTAAAAATAGATTGGATGGGCTCCCGATTAAGACATGACTCCTGATTTAGACATATGACCAAATCTGGACAAGGGAGGATTAATAATCCTAACACCCCCCCTGAATGATAACTTGGACAATCTATGGGCCCTGGTAACTAAGACCATAGGTCACCCATTACATCAAGTAATGTAAAGTAACTGCTCAAAAACAAGGTGCTAGGGAAAAAACCACATGGGAAAAAATCCCCCCCTCTAATTAAGCAGGTAGAATCATGATCAATTTGGTTCTTCTGTGCATCGGTATCCTGGGGCCTGGCATGTGAAACTCTCCATCATTATGTCTGGAGGAATATTCTTCTTTTGAAGAAGAATGATATGCTCAACAAAATCAGAAATATAGATAGTCGTCAGATGAAGACTGGACCCATGTAGAGCAACTGAAATCAAATGATAAGTGAGAAAAGGTTCTTGAGGATTCAGAACATGTGGGGAACACTCAATAAACTGATATGTTGCAGCCATGAACAGAAAACCATGAGTGGTAAGAACAGCCCCAAGCGTTAGGAGAAAGTGTTTAGGCGGATGCAAAAAATCTTCCTCTTTACCAGTTCTATGAGGAGATGAGCATGTGATCAATGGTAGAGAAGTGCTGGGACTGTTGAGAGTGAATGCTTGAGCTCCATAGTCTGATATAGCTTCTGAAATAGCTAATGAATCACATAATAAAATATCAGCAACCTCATAAGACGAAACTAACACCAAATCCCCAACAACAATTTTGAGGAAGAATTGCGGTACTTGATTTTTCACACCGGAATTGGTGAGAGAAGCTACAAGCATGACTGAAAGCTCTTGGATTTTAAAATATGAACCAAATAATATCAGATCAGAAAGTAAATCAGATCTAAATAGGTTCACAACAGATCCAAAATTGTGAAATAAAATCAAATCCCCAGCAGCAGTTTTGTAGGAGACTTGCGGTACTTGTTTCTTCACACCGTTGATGAGAACAACTACAAGCAGTACTGAAAGACTATGAATTTCAAATATTCAACCAAGAAATATCAGATTAGATCTAAAAAATATCATATCAGATCCAATAAGTTTCATATCAGATCCAAAGAAATGGTCAACCGAGACGGTGGATGCATAGCTTTCTTCTTCTTCAAAATTCTGAATTTTGGTGCATGCAATCCTGTAGGATTTTGCTAGAAGATCTAGATCATGGGGAGTGAATGGATCACTCTAGTAATCTGATATTTCTTCCAAAATATCCAAGGTATTACATATTTGCACACCAGCAGCAACATTAGAGAGATAAAAATCAATTTTTTCTTCACTTTCGGAAGCAATTACTGGCAAATTTTGGACAGAATTTAAAGGAAAATCACCGGTGAATGTTTGCATGGAAGTGCAGCAGTGTTTTTCTTCAATATTAGATATTTGAATGTATTCTTTTGTTTCATCAGTATGAGGATATGAGATATCAGAGATCTCATGAACTTCTAGAGCATCAGGAGAAGGAGTCACTGCAAGGAGAGTGTCTTCAATTCGAATTGACTGTGTAGAAGATTCCGCTTCTTCTTCATTTTGAACAACTTCATCATAGAGAGTGGAGGCCGATATTTTTGGATCAAGGGTGCTTATGGTGCTGGATGTGCTCTCCAAAGTGCTATTATAATCCTCATGAATTATTCCAAGGGTTCTATCCAATAATTTCCGGAGATCCTTTGGATTTTTAACATATAGTTTGAGGTAGCGCATGCTAGGAGAAAGGGCCATACACATTGTTCCATAAGCTGCATCACATTTATTTAGCCAGTCATCTTCTCTCTCAAAGGACTCTTCACCAAGTCCAATAGACACCTCATAGAGTTTTTGTCTCTTTAGAGATGCAATCATCTTCATCTTCCATTCTGAATAGTTTGTGAATAGGGTGAGAAGAGGAACTGATGAATCTAGAATTGATGAAGCCATTCAAAGTTGTACCTACAAAAACAAAAGAGGGGCACTGGAAGGTCGAACATCCTGCACATTTCAGTTTTTCATCACACCCAACATAGTTGATCAAGCTTGATCAACAATTCCTTAACTTGGGGTATTAAGTGGTAAACCTTTTGCTTCCGGTGCAGAGCTAGAAGGAACAATTTTGCTCAAAAAAAGATCCAGTAGGATATCTGAGGAGGAGAAGTGCTTTGTCTGCTGAGGCTCTGATACCATATTAAATTGAGCACATAGATCTGTGGACAAACACACAACTCACAGGATAGATCACACAATTTACTCAGTTATTGAAGAATGAAACAGTGCAAAAATGGCTTGCAGCTGTGAATGTTTTTCATTAATCAAAGAGTAATTTGATAATAATTACAATGAAGTACAATGGCTAAATAGCCACAAACAATTCAAATCTACATGAGGAAATTCAAATTGATTACACTCTACTTGACTGTAGGTAACTAAGACCATGTCTAAATCATTATTGGAGGACTCAATGATGAACTGACCTTGTCTAAACCATAACTGGAGTTCATCGGAGTTATAAAACACAACTCAAGTGTTACATTAAGTGTTGACTAAGGATAACTAACTGTGGTAGGTGAGAAATGTGCCCCTCCGGCATGCAGCCATGCAAACCAAGCGCTAATTGAATGTAGAGGACTAGAACTGAATGTAACTGACTCCTAACTTAGCTTGACTAGTCACCAACTCAACTCAACTGACCTTGGTTGGTTTCGACACTCCCAGTGGCTTCTAAATTGTACGGATTGGTCTAGGAGGCTCCTAAACTGATGCATGTAAGTGCAATCAATGGAAGTAGGCCTCAATTAGTGTTCCCCACACTTTAGTAACTGAAAAATGTTCCCCAATTAGGCAAAGTGGACCCAATGGTGCTAGTGACTAAAAATAGACTAGATGGACTCTCGATTTAGAAATGACTCCTGATTTAGACATATGGCCAAATTTGGACAAGGTAGGATTAATAATCCTAATAGGGTTGATAAAGAAAACACCTCCGATGTCCCTTCATCGACATCAATGGTCTCCCTCAATGCTCCATTAATGCATTGTTCTCCATCAATGCATGAAGGTTGGTCGTTTCATTCAAACATGGACCTCTTTCTTAATTATGGCTTATCTTATGAGGATTTGGAAGATCTTGTCAGAATATTCGGTTCATCGGGTTTGTTGTTGCACCGCCTTTGTTTTGCAACATTTATACACAACCTCATGTAACCAATATTTGATATTGTTTGGCTTTGGTTTTCTTGTATTGCTTTTGTTGGTCTCTGTTTACACCAGAGGTTTTGCAACAAAGGTTTTTCCATTTGGTCAAATTCGTAGGTATTACTTCACCTTGGTTAATTGTTTCCAACATTCCTTGTGCTAACAAAATATTTGCTTTCTATTTCTGTGGCTTTGAATTTAGTTTTTTTTTTTGCAACGGGAATTTTAATCCTAAATTTTTAATCTTAGTATTTAATTATGAGTGCGCAATTATGATTAATACAATCTTTGTAATTATTTTAGAACANTTTTTTTTGCAACGGGAATTTTAATCCTAAATTTTTAATCTTAGTATTTAATTATGAGTGCGCAATTATGATTAATACAATCTTTGTAATTATTTTAGAACA
>LPNX010940875.1:95388-122107 GCA_001517045.1 Pseudotsuga menziesii
TCCTGTAGAATCTGATTCAAATTAGTATTAGGTCTGAGAGGAATTCTTTTCAGTTAACTCATTACAGCCAGTATGCCTCAATATCAGAGTTTTTTTTTGAGTATATTGGAGAGCAAAACATAAACACCCTTCCTTCAAACTGTCATTGAAATTCCAAAAACTAAATGCTCTTTAAAATTAAGGCTATTTTGATGCTCTGTTCAGTAAACTTCTTCAGAATAGCTCCAGGCAGTTATTTCTGTGGTGAACAGTTCATTTTGTAACCTATTCTATCCTCTGTAGCAACCAATTTCTCCAGAATAACGTCCAGCGAGAAAAACCCAAATTTTTTAATTATAAGGGCTTGTATTAAAATACCTGTCAATTATTCAACTGCCACGGCTTAAACCTTCATTTTGGGCTATCAACTACCTCTCCTTGTGTGTACAGGTGCTTTCATATAATTACTCTGACTGCAGGTAAATAGATTAAAAATCCCTAATTTTCGCTGGCTTTAATAACACTGTCTCTTCTCCACAGCAACACAATCCACCTTTCGAGCAGTTAACTTTTCTTCACGAGCAGTCTTCTCCTCTGATAATGCGTGTAAAAAGAGAATTATGCCAGCTTAGACCGAGATTTGTTGATATCTGTCCAACTGATTCCGCATCATATGCCATGATGAGCCTGTTTTATTTCGAGACTGATAACCACCTGAAATCGTGCTTAAACTGCAGTTTACACGTGCTAAACAACTCATCCAATGCGATTAGTTACTCACAAACTGAAATCATGATAGAAATTGATTTGAAAATCGAAAAAAACAAAGGGCCGCGATATTCTTGTAGCGCGCCCTTTGTTAAATTTTTGTCCAGCGCTACAAGAATATGTCCAGTGTCAAAATTTCGCTATTTTTCAGCTTTCTGCTAATTTGTAGGAGGTTTTAAAACGGCTAGGGTGAAAATTAAGTCTAAGTATTCTCCAAATAAACATTAATGAATCAAAAACTTGATATAATGACCTTTCTTTAAACCCCTTTGAAATGCAAAAAACCAAAGAAATCAAATAAACCTATAAAAGTAAGTTCAAAAAGACCATGTAATCATCCAAAGAGTTCCTAGAAGGAAACTAACACTAATACTTAAAACCAAAACCTTAACTGAAATAAAATGAAAAAACAAACCAAAAATGGAGTAATTTATCCAAAAAAAATGAAGAAAAAATTACTGACTTAACACAGTGAAACCATCGTAGCCAAATGTGAATATGCCTAATCTAAGCCTTCGACGAGTGACTTAATATTTATAAGGTGCAATTTTTTCAAGGAGAAGTTGTCTTTAGAATAATACATCTACTTCAAAGAAAGCCAGAAAGAGCCAACAAACATTGCAACAACAATTGAAGATATTTAACCAACTATGTGATTAATATATGTTCCAACAAATATAGAGGTTGCAAAGAAAAATGTATAAAGTTTCCTCCGGGTACTGCCTTGGTCTCTGCTATTACCTTAAAGTCATTACTACTGCATTTTGTAATGCCCGCTCTTTCTGGAACTTGTATTTTTATTTTGTTTTGAGCCTGCCCTAGTTTAGATAAAAATGTTGTAAACTGTCTTTCTCCCTTTTACTGTCTTGGTTAAAATGTTCCTCTTGGCTCTTGGTTGTTGTACATATTCCTCTACTTGTGTAAACCTACCTTGAATCTTTTCCTATCCCTCTCTCTCATGTATGTACAGACCCTCGTTTAAAGATTGCTTTTGCTTAATTTGTTAATTTGCCTAAGAGGCATATACTATCGTGAAAACTTACTTTCTGAATATAAGGAAGGTCCCAATTCACCAAGTAATTTATCAGATTTGTATTTGAAAGTCACGAAGTTGAAAGAGATGAAAATTATCTTTTACTTTGTCAAATCTACCCTTTTCTTCTGTACTTTTCTGGTTCTAGTACTATTCTTGCAAATTTATTTATTTATTTATCTACTTAAAATCCTTTTTAAACATATCACCTTAGAATTAAAAAACAAAACCTATATCTAATTGTCAAAAAAATTGAACTTTTGATTGCTTTAAAACAAGTCTAGATGTTCTCAATCATGCTTCAAAGCAATGTTTGTTTGGTCTTATGGGCATTTCCCAAAAGTAGAAAGTTCATCATAGAGTCATTGTTACACATTTAAGTTTATGTCCAAGGGGTGGAATGAAAGGATTCTCTTGGAGACTTGTTACAAGTCGTAAGTCATACTCTATTAACTCTGACACGTGAACCATGGTAAGGAACTTATTTAATTTTGCTAATCTCATTAAACTGTTCATGTTTTTTTTGTACCATCATTTAATAGACCTTGCATTTTGCAGATGCAAGAACAATTGGAATTTCCATAAACTACCTCACTCAAAATTCAAACATGCACGCGTGGTTTCCTTTTAATTCATACATGTGACTCTTTACATGTCATTGATTACAATCAGTTAACTGATGAAGTAGGTGGGAAAAAGGCGTCACTCTCCCTTCATGCATGCAAAACTGGCACTAGGCTAACTGAAAGTGATCTAACTGATTGTAACTAGAGATTGACTCAACATAATTGCTTACTGACCACAACCAACTGATGGAGGCTGCTGGTGGCACTCATAGTGGGCTCCTATAATGTAGGGATTGGTCTCAAAGGCACATAAACTCATGCATGTACATGTAGTAAGTGGCATATAACCTCTATGTGTGTCTCCCACACTCTAGTACAATAATAATTACCCCCTAAGTTAGGAAAATAGACAAAATAGATTATATTGGACAAAGGAGGATTATTTAATCCTAACAAGAGGATTTTTACGGACTTGCTATAAGGTATAGATATAATGAGGAGAGATCAAATTTTGTTTCCAATTATGTGAATAGTCTAAGTTATGTCATTCAAGATGAGTTTAATATTTTGAATTCTCATTTAGTCGTAGAGGTTTTCTAAGCATATTTTTAATATTAAGGAAGAGTTGTTAAGGAAACAACAAACCACAAGAAAAGGTCCATGATATGGAAGAGGACAACAAGAAGAAAACCAAGTGGAAGAGACTGAAAGTACCTCTAGCATTGTGGATCTACTTGCTAGAAGACGATTTAATGTTGATGTACGAATAGGTCAACCAATGAGAGGTAAAGGTAAATGAGGAAATTTGAAAGCATATTCTTTAGATGTGAATTACAAGGCCATATGGTATTTGGATGCCCAAAGTTTTTGAAGGATGGAATAAGGAAAGAGGGGATAACTCATATTGTTGAAGTGGAACCAGTAGTAGAAGCAAGTGAGGTGGTGGAATTGAGGAAAGGATAAGGAGATAATTTGATGATGTGGAAAGTATCACTGCAACCTGAGAGGGAGGTTGAGATAGATCCATAACAAAGGAATAGACTCTACAAAATGAAATCTAATATATCAGTTAAGTGTTGTAACTTAACTATTGATGGTGGTAGTTTAGAAATTTTGGTGTCAAATGAAGTTGTTCACAAGTTGAAATTGAAATGTGCACCTCATTAAGAAGCATATAAAGTGTCATGGTTACAAAATGGGCATAGGGTTACTACGGGGAAACAATATTTGATTAATTTTAATCTTTAGAGTTAGAGCAATAACATTCTACTTTATGTGTTTCTCATGGATGCTTGTCATATTTTGTTGGGGAGGCCATGGTAGTTTGATAGAAGAGTTATGTATGACAAGAGGAGAAATAACTACCGATGTGAGAAGGATGGGATGGAATTTAACTTACATCGATTGAATGACAAAGTGGAGAAGGTTGATCAAGTGATGATAAGTCCAGTGTTGGCATATGCACAAGAATGGAGTAACATGAACCAATGGAGTAGTGTGCTAATGAAAATAAAGAGAAAAACATGGGTGATATAGTAGAAACACTTTGGAAAGAGTCACATATGGGTGGTTTTCATTCTCGTAATGTTTTATGTGGTGGTTTGTTTGCATGAAATACAACATATATAGTGGAGGATGTGGCCATAAGGGAGTTATCCAAAAGAAAAGTAGACAATGAGGAGGACAATATTCTTTTGTGGTCCATGGAGCAAGTATCAAGAACGGTGCCTAAGAGTGAGTTAGGGGAAATAGTAAGAACCATCATGGCAGAAGAAAAAGAAATGGTGCAACCTTGTTGAACAAATTCACAAAAAAATGGAAGAAACAATAAAAGGTGGGTTACGTGTAAAACAATCTTGGGTCATGACATGGAAATAAATTTTATGAATGTTAACAACAATGAGGGGCAGAGGAGGATGTTCAGCTTGCACTTGTCATTATCCTACCTTTTGGGCAGGATGCTAAATTTTTTCAACCAAGGGAGTTTGATGTAGGAGCATCCCTATGATTTTGGCAATCATGTATCACCCAAAACATTTTTCATATTAACTTCAATTTTATTTGATGTTTTTTTTAGTTTTTTCAATCATAAGATAATGTTATAGTATTTTCATTGGTGTGAACACAAACCTTGGTATTAGAAGCCAAATTTTTGGATATGTTATAGAAGACACATTTTTCTACCTCCACACTAAATTTAAAAATAAGATATGGAGCTTATACCCTACACACAAGCCCATGACCAACATGGTAGTGAAATTTCTGCATACACAACTACTTAGTATTTTGATCATATCTTACTCAATTTTTAGAATAAAGGTATAATTTTTTTTTATAGTATGTCAAGGAAATATCTATGTTTCCACAATTTGTTAGAAAATTTGGATACCACATAAACTTGCACCCCCCTCCCCCTCTCAGTGTGCTCTAGAGAATATTTTTATTCATATAGATGACTAGTATTTTGATTTGCATGCTCTCATGATTTGGAGTTAAGGTATGAAATTTGGATATGTTTTAGAGGACACAATTTTGTATTTCTCACCAATTTGATCAAATTAATTAAGTACCATGCACAAGTTGTGCCATGTTCAGAGAGCGCATGCATTTTTTTTCAAAAACATGTGTTTAGTGTTTTGCCTTGTGCACAACCAATATAATTCAGAATGATAGTCTAAACTTTCAACCAGAAGTAAAAGACATATCCCTATATTTTCCTCCATTTTTTTAAAATATGAAGTTTAAGCAGGTCAAATAATTCAAACATAGAGTGCAACAAGAGTAATCTAGAAATTTTGCGTGTGCATATTTTTCAAATTTGTCTCAACTATTCAAACCTCGAGTTGTGGAATCTATGAAGGGAAAAGATAATAATTGACTTATAATATATGAATTATGTAATGTTTGAGCTACCTAATGAAATGAAAAGCCTTGGGAGTTGAACAATTAATTATTATAGCAAAAATGTTTAAAGCCTAGAGGTGATTAGGGATTTTGGTCTATCATTAACATGCCTATAACTTGTAGAGTGAGTATGTGTAGAATCTAGAGACCTTGGGGGTTTTGTGATTGTATGAAGTGGAGAATTGATGTATTTTCATTCGAAGAATGAAGACTGAGTTCTGCATTGTTGATTTATGTGTGTAATATCTCTATAAGAATTTGTGTTATTTCTATTTTGATTTTCCACTATGTGATTCTGATCACAACATATCATTCCATCAAAAAACCACTCGAGCTAAACCAAATTGACTCTTTTTTGAAAAGATTATACAAAACAAAATCATATATATATATATATATATATATATAAATTTACAATAAAATTTATAAAATGAGTGTTATGATAAAAAAAATTATATTATCTTTAAACCCAAAACAACAATACGAGGTATAAATAGTGACTTATTATTAACTAAACTACAAACATTAAGTTAAGAATAATCATTTTATTTTATTATATTTGAAATTACTATTATCTTCCAATAACAATTACCTATTAAGATGCAGTAAAATATTATCTTCCAATAACACAAAAATATTGAATGGAATGCTTTGAGAATTTGAGCATGATAACATCCGCAATGAGTTATGCCAATATGGGTTATCATCGATAATTACATTGAATCTTTTAGCAGATAAACTTTTACATTGATACTTTGGTAAGTATGTTATGTTTGTTATTTTCTTCCCATGTTATGGTCTCTCCTTTCTTAAAAAGTCCTCACTTGTGAGCAAATGGATTGCATGGATCCTTGTCTTGTGACAAGGAAATTTATAGGCGAGCACGCTAACAACTTTTAAATTTATGATGTATACATTTCAACAATTATCTATGGGACCTTTAAATAAGACATAGACTTGCATTGTAATATCCCGAGAATTGAAAGACAAATGTAGATTTGGGTTAGCAACACAAAGTTAGTTACTTTAGATTCGATTCCTCTCCAAACTATTCTCCCTTGATAAACGATGAACCTCAACGTTGGAGATTTGTTTCCTCTTTGTGTGTAAACCAAGAAGCTTGGTGGACCGTATGAACTTATGCAAGAGGATAATTCTACTTTGAATGTGTTTGGGAGGGAAGAATGACGTTTATGTTTCCATAATGATATGCAAGGGCGATGTAGTACCAAAACCTCTGTGTTGGAAGGCTGTGAGGCTAGTTGTGTTGGAACTCCTCGCTCTCCCTCATGTCCTAACTTGCTCTTTTCTAGACTGACAGTTGGTCTATTGAGGCTTCTGGGTTTGGGTTGAAGAAGCGCGAGACATTTTGTGTCATTCCTTGACTTCAATTGTGATTGAATCCAATTCTTTTTGAAATCTTTGAAAAATATTACTCATAAGAAACATTAACACTTCAAAGGTTGTTTGTTTTGGAACAACTACTCCAAATAAGCTTAATGAATTACAAAAAAAAAAGACAAAAAAAAGGATAAAAATCATAAGCATGTGGAGCATTTGAGAAGTGGGTGCATTCACTACTAGAAGATTTAGTTAGGTATTAATAAGTACAGAAAAATTAGTCAGCAAAAGTAGTAATAAGTTCTTTTCAGCAACCAGAGGCATCAGACAGGGTTGCCCTCTTTCTCCGTTGCTCTTCATTTTGGTTATCGAAGGACTCAACCCATTGATTGCCGATGTAAGAGATCATGGCCTCATTAAAGGTATCAAGATTACTTCTTCTCTTGCACTTACTCATCTCCTCTTCGTTGATGATGTTATTCTCCTGGGCTCTGGTGCTCTATCTGAATGGATGGCATTTGAAGTGATATTAAGCACATTCTGTAAAGCTTAAGGGATGAACATTAGTGTGGATAAATCTTGTTTCCTTTATAATAATGTGGAGGATGATATCAGAATGGATATTGCTCGGGCTCTGCCTTATAAAATGGAGCCCATCACTACTGGATTCAAGTATCTAGGATATTATCTCAAGCCTCTGGGATATAAATTCAGTGACTGGCACTGGTTGATTTAGTGATTTGAAAGCAAAATATTTCACTGGGCACATAAACTTCTCTCAATGGGAGGCCAGTTAACTCTTATTCAAGCAGTATTGTCTAGCATCCCGGTTTACTGGTTTGGTTGTGCTCCCATTCCTGTATCTGTATTGAACAAGCTTAGAAGTCTTACCTTTGCTTTTCTTTGGGGCTCTTCGAGCAACAAGCACCGATACCATCTGTCGGACTAGAAGTGCCTCTCCTGGCCGTATTTGTATGGGGGATGGGGAATTAAGAACTTGTATTGGTTCAGTATAGCCCTCAAATTAAAAAAAATTTGGTTGGTACTTCAGAATGATGGAATTTGGCATGATGTAGTTGTCAGCAAATATTTAAAGAAGCTCACTATTGAGAATTGGCTCAGAGGTAAGCACTTTAATTATCATGGTGCATTGGTTTTCTGAAAAGGTTTCTTGTTGACTCTCCCGTGGCTCGGTAGAAGCCTTGCTTGGCAGGTGGGAAATGGTAATAGTGTTCTAATCGGCATTGATCCCATTATTGGGGTTTAGGACTTTATCACATTCCCTGTCAGGTTTAAGGAATTCTTGGAGGATCTGGATATTGTCTCACTGTCCCAGGCACGTAATACCCTGCCAGGATTACACAAGTACTGGTATACGGCTGAGGATCTCTGTGTCACATGTGACTGGAAAATTATATGGGATTCCTTCATGAGAAGCTTGGAAATTGGGGGTATTTGTCTCAATACTCTGTCTAACTCTCTGATTTGGGATTTTAACAAGCATGATGGAACTGTTACTGCAAAACTGGTGTATGATTGTATTGTCCACTCCTTTTCTCCTCGGGCTGGCAGCAGATTACTTTCAAATTTATGGACCGGTTCTCTCCCCAGGAAAATTTGTTGTTTCATTTGGTTGGCATTGCAGAACAAGATACTTACTTGGGATAATCTCCAGATGCGTGGCTGGACTGGACCTGGGGTCTGTGCTCTCTGTAGTAAGGCTGCTAATTGTGTACAACACCTCTTTTACCATTGTGAAGTTTGGAAGAATGTTATCACTATCATTATGGAACAGTACAATATTTTTCCTTCCTTTCAGTTAGATGATCTCAGCTCCTTTCTGGATAGGTGAACTGACAGTTTCTTCAAAAACTCATCCAACTATTATCTCCCATTTCTTGCCATCTGGGTTGTTTGGAAAGCAAGAAATATCTCTATATTTGAAGAGAAAATTATGACTGTCACTCGTATCTTCCATCAGATTACTTATTTTTCACAGATGTATTGTCCATCAGTCTTTAAAGTTAAAAAGTCCAGATCCTTGGGTCAGGGTCCTGTCCTTATGTATCCCTATGCTTCTTTGATAGGGCATCTGCTAAAGGTGTTGGAGGGGTTGGCTTTTGTTTGATGTTGAGTAAGTCACACTCCTTCGAGTTTGCTTTGGGGGCAGGTAATTGTACCAATACAAAAGTGGAACTGATCGGGCTCTGGGCCCTTCTACATACAGCCCAAATGATGGGGATACCCAAGCTTAGAATATATGGTGACTCGTTAGTCATTATAAATTGGGCAAACGGTACTGCATCCCTTTCACCACCTGAACTCTTTCACTGGTGTAGGGACATAAGAAAGCTATGCTCATGCTTTTTGGAGCTGTCTTTCTGCCATTTCTATCGTGAATACAATCAACATGCAGACAACCTCTCTAAAAAAGCTCTTTCTTTGGCTCCGGGAACAGGTAGATACTCTGAATTTTTTGATGGCCATTTGGCCTCTCATGACAAGATTGAGCTCTTTTGAGCCTGGTGATGGAGCTTGTACTCCTCTTCTTGATGCCCCCAAATTTCATTTATGTTGGAGCAGACTCTTTTAGACTGCAGTTGTACACTCTTGTGTTCACGATAGATATGGTTTGAGTGACAGCCTTACTGATGGGATCTGTATGTTGGAGATGTACTTGCCCCCCTTGTAGCTTGTTGTGTTGTGTTTGTAGCTTGTTATGTTGTGTTGTGTCTCCCCCATGATGTAGCTGTTAAATTTTTCTTTGGATTCCCCATCTCGATTGTAACCCACTTTTAGGGATGACATTTTAGATGCCCTTTGATTATTAAATGAATAACAAGAACAGGATTTTTTCTTCTGAAAAAAAAAGATTTAGTTAGGTATTATATATATATATTTAAACTTAACTTAAAAACAATAATGGTATTGGTTCATATTTTAATATGGGATTTTAATATTATACCTTCCTTTTTTATAACTTTTTATGTGTTTTGATTTTAGGTTTCATACCCAAAATTTTCCATTTCTTAAAGTTTTATTATAACTTTGTATGTGTTTTGATGTTAGGTTTCATACCAAACTTTTCCATTTCTTAAAGTGAAACAATAATGGTGTCGATTTGTCATGGAGTAGAGTGAAACCATAATGGTGACACCTGGACCTACATATCAGTACCACATGCCACTAAGTTAAATGTACTTTCCCCTTCTACCTATTTTATTCGGAGTACTTGCTTAATCCTATATGCTTTGTCATTTGGGATTCGGGAGCCCTAACTCTCTCATGAGAGTTTCCTCTCTCATGAGAGTTTCCTATGCTCTTTTGTTTCTTTGCCTTCTCATGAGAGTTTCCTATGCTCTTTTGTTTCTTTGCCTTGTATGTCTGGTGGAGTTACATCCATGGAATCCATGGCCAAAATCAACGAGTACTGCAAGCACGATAGCCAGGTACCGACTTCGTTCACTTCTTCCCATTATGACCGTGTCGACCTTGATGACTGGAGCAGAAACAAGAACTTTCTCAATGGCGCTGCTGTCAATGAAACAATGCTGGACTTTGGTGTGGGTTTCACTAGTCAAGTAAGATTAGGCTCATCTGTATTCAGACTATGATTTGATTTGGTAAAACGAACACTTTTTTTTTCTTTATACCGGAGTAAGAAACTCATACGGCATTGTTGTGCTTCTTAGTCTGTACCTATTTATTTGTTCGAAATTGCTCTTCCAGACTGAGGGGAGCCGTCAACATCGAATTCCAACTATTCATAGGAATTCGGGTCCTTTCTGCAATTCTGATAAAATATCGCACAACCAAGATCCATCCTTGGGGGTGGCGTCTCTCCCTAGGGCTGGCAAGAGTCCTAGCGTGGGTTCCTTTACCCTTCCCGATACTCCCGACTGTGTGATCGAAAGAGGATAGATGGAGAAGGCCAGGGCCGTGCTGCAAAGGATCAACGACACGCCAGACATCTAGGCCCATGTTGCAGAGGATCGACGACACGCCAGATGTCTAGGAGGAGCTGTAGGACTTTGATCGAGGCTAGCGAGATTTCCAAGAGGGTAAAGCATCATTTCCGCAACATTATGAGAAGGAAATATAGACCTCAACTCCTCATGGCTCTCACCATTCCTTTCGTTCAGTAGCTCTCGGGCATCAACGTTGTGGCGTTTTATGTTCTAGTTCTCTTCTAGATTATATATTTTGGGTTTGTCTACAGTTATTCTTGGAGTCATGAATTTGTCTTTGATCATAATCTCCATTTTCGTTGTTGACAAGTACGGATGGAGGGCTCTCGGGCATCAACGTCGTGGCATTTTTTGTTCCAGTTCTCTTCTAGATTATATATTTTGGGTTTGTCTACAGTTATTCTTGGAGTCATGAATTTGTCTTTGATCATAATCTCCATTTTCGTTGTTGACAAGTATGGACGGAGGGCTTTGTTCCTCGAGGGTGGACTGCAGATCATCATTTTCCAGGCAAGTTGCTTCCATTTAATTTTATCCCACATGCATTGTAAATGAAATGGAGGGTGAAGTTAGGCAGTATAGAAAAAGAATAATAGAGTATAGACAGGATAGACGAGGTCTGTTGGTGTTGAAAAATGCCACGGCCTAAGGAGGTCGCTCCCATTGCATTTGTGGAGTGGCATTCCTTAGCATCTCCAATGAGAGGGATGCCCATCATAGTGGTGGGTCCATTCCATCGCATTGGTAATGGTTCTCCTAGGCACTTCTCCCATTAGGGGAGAGTGCAGTAGAGAAGGTGAAAAAACCTTTCTCAAATTAGAGTTAGAGGAGATAGGGGTGCACAGGTGGAGGAAGCGCTATAGGAGTGGAGGTGGTACTGCGGTGGGGGGTAATGGAAGGGGAGTGGTGGTGGTGCTGAGATGGGGTAAGCGCAGGTGGAGGAAGCGCTATAGGAGTGGAGGTGGTACTACGGTGGGGGGTAATCGTAGGGGAGTGGTGGTGGTGCTGAGTTGGGGTAAGTGCAGGTGGAGGAAGCGCTATAGTAGTGGAGGTGGTACTACGGTGGGAGGTAATGGCAGGGGAGTGGTGGTGGTGTTGAGATGGGATACGTGGTGGGGGTAATGGCAGGGGAGTGGAGGTGGTGCCGCGGTGTGGGAGCGAAGGTGGTGTAAGCAAAGCTGTAACCGGTGGGGAGCGAGGTATGCCAAGAGATGCTCTAGTGTGGGGGGAGGTGGTAGGGGGAGCGGGGTTGGGAAAGTGGTAATGGAGTGAGTGAAGGTGGTGAAGGGGTAGGGGAGAGGAGGTGTAATTTCTTAGGATAGGTTAGGTTGTTGAGGGGGGAGTAGATGAGTAGGGTGTATTTCCAAGTAAAACAATTTTTAAGATTTACCTATGATTTAGAAACAACTAAAATTTAATTATACCAAAAATCCAGGTCAGCTAATAATATTTTAGATCAGCTTGTTGCATTTCTTTATATTTCCATTGCTAAATCCAGAAATCCATCTGTGGCATGGTTATATATGAGACTCTATATTACTTTTTTGGGTGATACAATTACCACAATTTAATGGGAGTTAAATGCAGTACCATCTTGGCAACTTTCTCTGTTGCTTCGATCAGTCCTAAATCCCAAGCTTCCCAGCTTATCATGGTTGCTGCGGAGTTGGCAAAAAAAAGGTCCTACGAGCTCGCGAATTTCATTTCTATGGCCCTTGTTTAGCTATATCTGCTAAACAGAACTTGGAATGAGAACAAAATCCCTATGGCTACTACCAGATTCTTTAAGTAAATGTTCTGCCCTGCCCCTGCCCCTAGGCAGGGGCCCTTGATCGAGTCTCGAATACAACCCAAAGACGAGTCAAGTAAGCCCCTCTTCACTCGGTTAATTGTGGTCAATTTAGTTTAGTATTCGACAAACAAAGGAATCCATGACTTAATATTTAACTTCAATCCACCCCTGTTCAGATCTCAAATTAGGCTTCGGGGTCTTACATGTGATCCTTCAGTTGGTTAGTAGAGTGGAACAAAACACAGGTGCCCATCCTTTATCGATTTGTGAAAGTATCGCTGGTGACATAACATAGCAGTTACTTTCTCCCAGATATCACAGAAGGTTTCAGAAGCCTTTCTTCAAACCTTGCCTTTCTTAGGGTGCATGGTCTATCAAATTCTCCAAGAAAATCACTGCCAAGCTCATTGTGGCAACTTAATTTGAGTTTCTCAATTTGAGTTCAACTGAAATTGAATATGCACCTGAAGCTATCAAGAATATTTCTCGGCTTCAGGTTTTGTATATTTCAGTATGTACAAAGCTAAAAGCATTGCCAAGTGCTATAGGAGAGCTTGCAAACCTGAAGTCGCTCAATTTAGATTCATGTAATAGGTTATCGGGTATTCCAGATGAGCTTACAAGGCTCTCAAAGGATAGCTGCAGCTTTACAACGTTCAACACTACCAGATTTGAGGTGGATTTGGAATAATGATCAGAATGGAGGATTGTTCTATAGAAAATAAGTGCCACTGTAGTGAACAGATCCCAATGGAGGATTGTTATATATTTATGTTTCTGCACACAATGTAGTGGATTGTTCCCCGCTGTTAAGAATGCCTTATATTTATGTTTTTTTGCAAATAATGATAAGGAAATATTTATCCTTTTTCAAATTTTAAAAGATATAATTAACTAATTAATCAAGAATGGGGAATATGTTTTGTAATTTTAATATGTATTAAGTAATATTTATTAATGATACAGTTTGAGTGAGTTTAAGTTTTTTTTTCTCACACAACAATTTATGTCTGGTAATTTTTATTATTTTGATTTTAAATAATTTTTTTCAATTTAAACCTTTCTCATATAATCCAAATAATAATTGTTATAAAAATATTACATTGTGACGAAGACAATGATTTTGTGATGATGGCCTTCTAGACCTCCTCTTAATGACATAATTTGTGTGTTGTTTAATAGTAACCAAAAGCATAGAATTTTGAAATTCCAGAAAGGAGACTATCCAATCAATGCCTAGGCACGGATGGAAGATAGTCCCCCTATATTCTTTTTATGATAATCCTTTTTTCATAATGATGAAACTGCTTAGCAAATAAAATTAATACCTAGGCATAGATGGATGAAAGACAGTCCTCATGTATCTTTTTTTTATGATGAAGCTACGTAGCAAATAAAAGTAAGGAGTGCTTTTATAACAATTTTAAAAGTAAGGAGAGCCTACCCTTTCAGGCCAAAAGCATTAGTCTTGGTAGTTGTCCAAGTAAGGAGAGCCAATCCTTCCAGGCCAAAGCATTAGTCTTGGTAGTTGTTCTACCTGTCTAGAGCTAGTGATTTGTCTCAAGAATTCCACAATTGAAGAGAAGAATTAAGAGAATAAATAATTAACAATAATTGAGATAATGTTGCTAAATCTTCCTTTACAGCTTTTTCTGGAGGATATTTTCTATCCAACAAGAATCTGAAGGACCTTGTTGCAATATACAATTTGAATCCAAACTCGTGGATAACCCATTGCATCTACTTCCTAAAATGTGTATCCAAAACTTGAGGCATTACATTTTATGTTATTTGTTTTAAATATGGCAAGCTTTGCAAAGGATTGGTCCTGGTTCATGATTCACATTGTATTTGTAAACCCTACCTTCCTGGGCTATATGAAGGCATGGGGTAGTTTCAAATACAATTTGAATCTTGAATAAATGTTGATGTGAATATGCCAATTCCAATATAAAATGATATACTAGTTACTTTTATGAAGGGAAATGATTTGGATCCAAAAGTGTGGATAACCACAGTATTAATTCCCAAATTCTGAATACAGAAGTTCTTGCATTACAGTTTATGATAAACTTCCTGATAGACCAACCTCTTCAAGAAAAGGATTGATCCTGGTAGTTGTCTTACTGCTTGGGCTAGAATGGAGGATTTACAAATTTGCACCTGTTTTAGTGCTCTGTTATACCAAAAAATATTGCTCATGAAGGGTGCTTGTTAGTTGTAACTAAGTTCACAGTATATCAAGGCAGCAACTTTGCCATTATCATTAACGGCTTTAACAGACCATCTTTCCAGCCAAAACACCACCTTTTTATTGGTGTGAGTGATCTGTTAAATGGAGAAGATTTGGCCCCACTCTGGAAGCATAAATAACATCTCCCTTTTGAGCTTTATTAATTTGATTAGTACTGCAATCAGAGACTGGGATAGTGGGAAAATAACTAGTAGTTCCCTGCACAATGTTTTGCTGATATTGTCCATAAGCTTTTTTAATCTTATTAACAGAATTTCCTAGTAAGACAAACCAAAGAAAGGCTAAACTCCAGTAGAGCGTCCTTATTTTCAAATGCTTCAATGCAATTTTGCATCAGGTCAGTTCACAGACTGGACTGTTTTGCAGCCATCTTTACTTTGAGCTTGTAGAGCTCAGAGTACAAAAATAGTTTTGGTTTTTAAGCATCCATTGTTCTGCGGTGATTAGGGACACCCATATTTTCATCTTGGCTTTGGAGGTCCACACATGCCAGGTCAAAGAGGTATATTTTATGTTTCTCAAAGAACAAGAATATGATCCCTGCAACTTTACACCCATTCCCATGCCCCAATACAGGAAATAGGGCAATAATCTAATGATTAAACTAAACCCCACTTTGACATCTCCATGCAATCCGGCCCTCCATAGAATTACAACATGAAATATCAAATCAGACGACCATTAACAAGATAAGAAATATTAACAATCTAAACAAAATAGCATTTACATTTTTCAGGAGCCATTTTACATTATGGGATATTATTATACTCAACTAGGGAGAATAGCAGTCAATCCTATCACCATCAAATCGTAGTCCTTAGGTCATTCTAATCCAAACACATTGTTTTGGATTAGTTTTAATTCCTCACATTTAATGGAAGGTACAGAGTATAAACATGTTTGGAATATATAATTGAAAACCATGGAGTTAAAGCACATTTTTCATGTCTGCACCGGGAGATATCAGGTAAAATTGGTTGAAATTCAATCTCTAATTACATAAAAGATAAACACTATAGGCATTAAAGATAACATTCTAATCTATAGCAATTCTATACGAGTTTAACATCAATATCAAAAGGTATCACAGTAAACGTGGAACCAAATACAACCAGCTCAGATGGCAAACATTTGACTAAAATTCTTCAACTGAAAGATAAGAAGTGGGCCTCTATGAATGAAGTTGCCTCCAGAATAGGAAATTCCAAAGAAAGGTTTGTAGTTTTGTTAGTTACAAATAATTTGACACCTAAGAGTCTCCTAAAAAAATGGCTTTGTCAGAAATTAATAAAATATGGAAGATGTAATATTTTCCAAAGCAAAACATAGTTTTCATAAGTTTCTTAAAGGATTGCTTTGAAGCCTAGGTAATAATGTAGATGGGTCAAAAGAAGATCCTAGTTAAGGCAGAATGGAACACAGATGACTAGTATAGTGAAAAGAGTCCTGAAATTATTGCACACATGGCTTGATAATGATTCATAGTTGTCTCTATGGCACTCTGCAACCTAAATATTAACAGTGGGCCAATAATGCTCAGATAAACCTACTAATAACTATTTACGATTAGTAATATATGGTTTAAGAATTAATATGCATTTTTGAAACCTAAAGATATATAAAGATATGAAATACCCTTCAACCTACCATGTTGTCGAACTTCATGGCATGCATTCAAATTAAAGGGTATAGTGTGTTCATCTAGGAACACTAATCTAGGTTTCATCAGCTTTTGTTTGCCTTCTCCCAAAGAGTGTATACGAATAGTTGATAAATTTTAAACATACAATGAAATTAATACCAATAGCGGGGAAATGATGGTCATACTCTTGTTCAACTGTAATGGCATAATTGGTTAAAAACTTAAATGGTTTTATTCACTTTCTGCATGCATATTTTCCATCTGTGATTTTCAAGATTCATGACAATCCAAACTAACAAAATTTCCTTTCCTTCTTTTGTGTTTAATTCTCTGTTTTCGCAGTTAAATGGTGAACTTTTTGATTGGATACAGGAGATAACACCTTGGCTGAAGGAGTAGCATGTGCAAATGAGATATATGCTTCAAAATTTCCTCTAATTCGTACGATAGTGTATGTTTTTTTGACAGAGTATATGCTTGTTCCTTTTTTTCCTTGAGTGAATGCAATTCCATGTGATATTTGGATATTTACTCAACCATTTATTTGAATTGATGTTATTCAATTTAGGATATTCATGGATGATGAGCAAATAACTATTCCGACAAGAGGAAGATAAGAGGTATTTTGAATGATAACATCATTGTGATGGATGCTTTCATTAGGAGTTGGAATCACACTGATACTATTTTAAAGGTTTATTTAACATATATTTTTAGGTATTGTCAAGGTGTTTGGAATTTCTTATGTGGAATTTTGGTGCATATAGTTAGGATTCATGGTATTTTAGAATGTTTGATGTTATTTTGAATGGTAATTCAACATGTACTCTATGTATGTTGTTAAAGGGTAAATTGTAAACATGCTTGGTGTTTATTATATGGAATTTTGGTATGTATTTAGCAGTTGTATTATGCATATGAAGAGATGCTGCCTTTAATTAGAGTCTGTAGTTGTTAGGAATCAGGATTAGTAATATATCATGGCAGAGAGGCATTGCATTTTGCTGGTTTGGGCTTGTACGAAATCAAACACAGAGTCTCCATTGTGAGCATCTCTGTTGAACACAACTAATGGCTGAAGGTCCAAAACTATCCAATTTGTGGAAAATTTATCAGGATTATTTGTGCTCTTATGTCAGTTGTATGGTGTCTGCTACTGTGTGAATCAATTTTACGTCTTGTGTGATAGCAAGAATGTGAAAAACCAAGTGGACTTTCGTGTGATGAAAGTTCATTGTCTTGCTGTCCCATTATTCTTGGTTCTGGGAAACATGTCCATTGGATTGTGGAACAGTATCCCCTAGAATACAATATCTGGCTTGTGGAATAGTATCCCCTAGATTACAATATCTGTGTGGGAAACATGTTCATTGGCTTGTGGAACAGTATTCCCCGAAATTTATAAGCTTCATAAGATTTAGATAAAACACTATTGTTCTTGTCTCTAAACTTCAACCGAGAATTCTAGACTTAATTGGGCTGCCCCTTTCTTAGAAAATGGTCGACGCTCCTCATACTCCACATATGTAGGTCCAATATTTTTAATGGATTACTTGATATTTATCCAAGATTCGAGCCTAGCATTAAGACCTGAGGTGATAACCAAGGAATCTTAGTGTATGCATTCATCCCAAAGGTTCTAAATCATTAAAAATTTGTGGTTCATGCTTCGGTGAAGCCAAAGGCAAAGGAAAATGAATCATTAAAAAATTAGTGCATCATGCTTCGATGAATCCAAAGGCAAAAGAAATTGTTGATCTATTCCCTAGTGTAGACACAATAACTATACAACATATTTTCTTCACCAGCTGATTGTATGGAGAGCTTATATCGTAAACATATCCCTATTGTAGACGCAATAACTATACAACAGATTTTCTTCACCAACTGATTGTATGGAGAGCTTATACTGTAAACATATCATGAAATCCGAGTCCTAAGGTCTGTTATGTAAATGAAATTTTTCAACATGTTCTTTGACATAATGTAGGTATAACCAGTTTCCTTGATATCATCAAATTTGACATGGATGTGATTGAATTCAAATTTGACATGGATGTGATTGATTCAAAGATATAGACTTTGTTACATGTATTTTGCATACACCAATCTAATTCAGAACCAAAAGAGGTCTGCTCATATGGACTAGTAGTGAGGATACAAATGGAGAATATTTGTAATGCACCAGCGCAATTTATTTTTTTGATGAATGATTAGTGCGTCCCTTTCTATATTCATTTTTTTATTGTGAATGTGGAGGATATATTGTTTTTTCTCTTTACCGTGGAAGAGCATATTTCACATGTCATGTAAGTGTTAGAGACTCTGAAAAAGCATCAACTGCTGAAAAATATTAAGAAATGTGAATTGGCCCAGTAGTCATTGGTGTATTTGGGGTATTTAATTGGTGGAGGGGAACTAATAATAGATCCCGTGAAGATGGAAGCCATCATCTAGTAGTGAGGATAAAAATGGTCATGTGGGTAGTTACTGAGCTGTCCAAATGTGAAAAATTAAATGCTAAAAATGGTCATTTGGGTAGTTACAGAGCTGTCCAAATGTGAAAATGCTAAAAATGGTCATATGGGTAGTTATAGAGTTGTCCAAATGTGAAAAATGCTAACATAACATGTAGGGAAACTAAAAGATGAAAAAAGTTAAAGGTCCAAAGGGGTGTTGAATGAGACTAGTAAAATACCATGAGGGGAAAAATTGAAAATTCAAATTAAAAATTTAAAAATTTTGGGCACATGCATGGTAATTTGTTAGATGAAAAGTTTCTTTTGAAGAATACCCAAACAATTGATTTGATTTGATAATCTGTCAGTTGGTTGAGTTTGAAGGCCCCCAAAACCTATAGGCATTACCCTTCGAATATGAAAAATATTTTAAAAAAATTTAAAATTTTTGGGAACACGTAGGGTACTTTGTTAATAGACTTATAACTTTCTTTTGAAGACCCAAACAACTGATTTGAGAATTTGTGAGTTGGTTGAGTTTGAAGGCCCCCAAAACCTCTATAGGCATCATGTTCCCGAGATCACTTTGGTGAGGTTGTTAATTCTATTGGAGACTTAGTCATGAGCTTATCCATGATACAAAATAACTTTAATGACCCTAGAGAAGGTTACATAACACTTTAAAGACATGAGAGCAAAGTGAAATATAAGAGGCCCTAGAGCAAGGTGGACTATACTTGTAATTTCAAGATTTATAGCAGGATGTTATAGTGCCCAGGTATTGGGACCGTAACAATTACTATAACGTTTGTAGAGCAAAGGAAAATATAAGAGGGGCAACAACAAAGACTAAGGTATATGCAATGGGGCAAATGTGGGAAGACCCTAGAGAAGGTTACATAACACTTTAAACACATGAGAGAAAAGTCAAGTATAAGGGGTACAAGAGCAAAGACTAGGGTATATGCAATTGGACAAATGTGGGAAGAGAACTTGCAAGGCAAATTGACTTGACAATGCAAATGCTACAAAGTATCATGGTTGTGTTATATAGTATAAAGACCAAACATACATTCAATGAATGTAACTCTAGCCAAAGACCCATGATCATAAAAAAATAAAATCCAAGGGAGCATAGTCTATTTGACTAAGCTCAATTAAAAATTTAAAGGGTGGTCCACAACGTAGTCGACTTAGAGCTAGCTGAGGCCTCAATAGATTTGTTAGGTCAAGATGTTATTGGAGTTTAAGAAAATTAAATATTAATAAGAATTAAGATTTGTCATTACCAAACTGAGAGACCATGCTTCATTACTATGGGACACTTTGCAATGGAGAGATAACAAGACGACGACGAAAAATTCCAAAGATGGGATGGTATGGTGTCCAAACTAAAATGTAAACTCTTACATGTTGATTTTTCATTGAATGTGTTGAGACAATTTCATAACAGAAGAGGAGAGAAGAACATTGAGTACATAAGAATTATGTAGATTTGGGAAAAATGTTTAGAGTATTGAATCCATTGCAAACTATGTTAATGGCTTGATATTTAACATACAAGATGGAGAAGTTTGATGTATGTTTCATCAATGTTGAAGGCTTATCACCTGGATTTAGGGTTGTAGGTAAATTGTTCAAAAGGCAAGAAGGGACAAGAAGAAAAATCACAAGTTTGTAAAGCAATTTGCACTAAGACAAAAACACGATGGAGGAAAAAAGAGGGACAGTGCAAGTTCTAAAAATTAGAGTTTTGTAGGAGGTTACAATGTAAGTCGATAGAGGATGTGGATATAGAAAAGGTAAAGTAAAATTTATGGGCACATGCTTAAAGTGTGGTGTACAAGGGCATAGAGGGCATAGAGCAAGTGAATCCTCATGAAATATGAATGTAGAATTATTATAAAGGTGTAGAACTCGTGAGTTGTGACTCGAGCAATGCAAATAGTTGTAGAGGATAATGTCTTTGAATTTCATCAAGAGAGTGAATGAAGAATTATTACAAGAGCGTAGAACTCGTGACTCTAGAAATAAAAATAGTTGTAGAGGATAATGTCCTTGAATTTAATCAAGAGTAAGGAGAGAATTTATGCTGAAACTAGAAAATTAGCATGAAGATTGGGAGCCTTGGCAGCTAAAGAATATGCATGAACATTGGGATCCAGTCTTGCTTATTTCATTTATTCGAAGCAACTCAATTATTTGTTTGGAGAAGAACATAGCACCTATCCATGGATTAACGTTGTATGTGTTTTGATACCTGATCTTTCCATTTCTTAACGTGAAACCATAATGGCGTCGATCAATTTGGTCATTCTATTAAGTGACACCTAGACCTAGACATTAGTACATCAATTTTAAATGTTTGCTAGTACTCCCTCCTAGTGAATTGTATCACTAGTTTCCCCTTCTAGCTCTTTCATTTGGAGTAATCATGTAGAAATAATTTGGCCACGCTTTGTCATTCGGGATCCCTAGCTCAATCACGATGGTTTCCTCTGGAGTTCTCTGCTCAATGCTCTTTCTTTTTTTGCCTTGCTTTTTTGGTGGAGGAGAACATCACTCCCCAACAAATACTCAATCTTGAAGTAAGCACAACACAGGCCTACCAAGTTAGAAATATCTTGACAACAAAAGGTTCTTGCAAGGTTTATAAGAAGGAAAAGGACTCTCCGGGATAGCTCTTCATAGGTAAAAGGGTTCAGTAGTTAATAGTGAATAACTAGTGTAAGTGTAAGATTTATATTTTCTTGGTCCTCTCTTGTTTTATTAACTTGTATATCTTATTTTACAGTTAAAGAAGGATAGTCATCCTTAAGACGATCTGTTGTAGTTTCCTCTTGTTCTTTGGCATAATGTAGATATAACCACTTTCCTCGATATCATCAAATTTAACATGGATGTGATTGGTTAAGAGATATATAGTTGTTATAGATATTTTCCTCACACACCAATCTAGTTTACAACCAAAATGTTGAAGAAATGTAACTTCAGAAGATATTCTATTGTACTTCTATTGTATTATTATTATTCCTCCTTTCATAGATGTTATTCCTCCTTTCAGAGATGTCATTGATGTACATGGTCATGTAAAAGTCTTGAGGTAAAACCTTCATTGTAAGTTGGGTCAATAGTGCCCACAAAAGTATTTTATAAATGTTGTTTTGAGTCTCCATAGGCAATTTGGATCTGTTGGGTCATTAGGTCACTCACTTGATGAGTATAAATAGGTGAGGCACCATCCTCACTTGGTCACACTCAACACTCAAGCAAGTTTGCTAGAGAGAGAAGAAGCACTCCATATTATAGAGAAGAAGCAGCTAGTCTTATTCTTGGGGTCTTACATTGTACTTGGCTGATTTCTATATTGAGGAAGTTTTGTTGGGTTTTCTCCCCCAAGAGGGTTTCCCAGGATAAATCTTTGTGTTCTCTTTATGCTACTGTGCTTGTCATTCTTTCAGTGATCCTTTTGTTCTTGGCGTAGAACTTTTAAAAATCTAGCATGGTGTCAGAGCCAACCTAAATGAAGTTATTGTGCAACAACTTATCCAACAGTTCAACAAGCTAGGGTTTACTATTTTGGGGAATTCCACCTACCACTATTGTGCAACATCTTATCCAACAATTCAACAAGCTATGGTTGACCTACCACTATTGCCGAAAAAATTAGGGCATCAAGTATTTTGTAGTTCTGTCCACATATTCAGGAAAAGGAGGACACTAGTCAACTTGCCTTGAGGAGGTGCATCTTTTCCTCCAACCATATTTGTAAGTGACCACAATTGAAAAATTAGGGTTTTCCTGTCAAACCCTAAGTCTGCCTGCAGTAGGTTCTAGAAGCAGTGTTCTTCTTATTGGTAAGTTCTACTTTCTATATTTATATTTGAGGTTCTCATTCATTAAAGATAACAAACAGTACCAAGCTTGATGAAAATCTTGAAGGAGTTGATAATTTCAGAGCATGGAAGCATATAGTCATGCTTATCCTTGAAGAACATGACCTAGAAGGCTACATCAAAGAGGAAGTCCAAGAACCAGAAGATGAAGCAAAAGAAAAGCACAAGAAGGATATGGTCAAGGCAAAGAGGATCATAGTTGATTCCATCAAGGATCATTTGATCCCTAAAGTATCTTCAAAGAAGACTCCAAAGATAATGTTCAATGCATTGTCCAGTTTATTTGAAGGAAAGAACATCAACAAAAGAATGACCTTGAGAAATCAACTCAAAGGAGTAAATATACAAAAGGTAGAGACTATGCAATCATACTTCACTAGAGTATCTCAGATCAAAGAACAGGTGGAAGTGGGAACATAGTGGAAGAAGCAAAAATTGTGATGACCACCTTGAATGGTCTATGGTCAAGGAAAAGAGGACCATAGTTGATTCCATCAAGGATCTTTTGATCGCTAAAGTATCTTCAAAGAAGACTCCAAAGGTAATGTTCGATGCACTGTCCAGTTTATTTGAAGGAAAGAACATCAACATAATATTGACCTTGAGAAGTCAACTCAAAGGAGTAAAGATACAAAAGGTAGAGACTATGCAATCATACTTCACTAGAGTATCTCAAATCAAAGAACATTTGGAATCCATTGGGGACATAGTGGAAGAAGAAGAAATTGTGATGAACACCTTGAATGGTCTACCAAGGGGGTGGGAATTCTTCATTAGAGGGATATGTGCTAGAAGAAAGTTGACCAAGTTCAGTAGACTATGGGAAGAATGAGTTCAAGAAGAAGGAAGGATATCAAATAGAGAGGATAAATTAAATGATAATGAATATGAATCTTTGGCATCCCATGCAAAGAAAGGAAAGAACAAGCCAAATGATTGTGATGAATCTCCCAGAAGAAATCAAATATTTCAAAGGAACACAAGGACCAAAAGGGATTTCCGATCCTTTGGATGTTTCACTTATCACAAGATGGGAGACATTGCAAGAATTTGTCCCCTTAAAGAAGATCAATTCAAGAAGACAAACAAGAGATTTCATGCCTATTCAGTCGAAGATGATGACCCAATAGAATAGAAGGCCAATGAAGATGAAAACTCCAGTGAAGAATGTCCTAATATAAGCTCTCACAGGTTCAGTCTCAGATGGAAGTGACACTTGGCTTGTAGATAGTGGTACCTCCAAACACATGACATGTTATCAAGATTCCTTCATGTCTTATTTAGAAAGATTCACCACACAAAGTGAAGCTTGGAGATGATTATCAGTATCCCATCAAAGGAATGGGAGGAGCCTCTTATATTTTGTATTCTAGAAAGTCCATGAAGATGAAAGATGTACTTTATGTCCTTGGTTTGAAAAAGAATATCCTTGTTAGAGTTTTCATTTTAATTCAATTTAATTAGTATATTTAATTAAAAGAATAAAAAGCACAACAAAACACAATACACACAATAATTTTCCTCGCGGAAACCATAAAGGAGAAAATACCGCAACTTCCTCAGAGATAGATTCGTCACTAATACAATATCACAAAATGGAAAAACCCCAAAAATAGAAATTTGTCTACAACTCTTTCTCTTTCTCCTCTAGCAAACTTGTCTTCTCTCTCTTACTCATGTGAACTTGAGTGAGTGAGTGTGTATAAATGAGGGAGGGTGCCTGCCTATTTATACCCTTCAAGTAATTGACCTAAAACCGAACTGGGATGACCTCGTAACCTAACATGGCTGACCTGTCTCTTGGGAGACTAAAAATACATTTTACATTGTTTCTTTTGGGGACTATTGTCTTGACTTACAATAGAGGTTTTACCTCAATGACCTTGCATGGACAAACATAATAATGACATCCCCTAATGAAGGAAAACATCTCCAATAGAGGTACAATAAAAATACAATAATAATACACAATAGAATATCTTCCAAAGTTACATTTAAAACAACACTCCCTCTTAACTAGGAAGTTATTCTCTTGCCACAATCATAAACACTCTGGACACATCATCATTGCTAGATCATTATCTTCACTGTTACAGTCCTCATTTTGTCGATCATTGATTGGCGATAGCTTTCGAATCTATCCGTCATAAGAAGTTATTCAGAGCCAACCCTTTTTCATGTTGGATGTAGGCCTAGCTCACATCTAGGTCTTCATCATATCCACGAGCAAGCCATCACATAGGTACAACCTAGGAACACCCATTACATTGCCACAATAATCAATTGCGTCTCCTACTGTCATCTCATTGTATCCATATCATCTCATCATCACACACAGAGCAGCCTAGATGCACACCTCATGTCCAACATACCACTTGTGTCTCCCACCCAATGGGTACAACCCAGGAGCACCCCAGGTACATTAAGTCTCTCAATAATCAGCCTGCGCCAGTCATCCTTAAGACAGTCTACTGTAGTTTTCACCAGATTTAAGATTTCACAAATAGCAAATGTATATGCAACTTCTCTTCTTCCTTTTACAAAGTCAATGTGACTCTGCTATCAAAGTTTATCAGTCTTACAAATTAATAATAAATGGCTTGCCGTGAACAAAACTAGGAAGTGTGCTCTCGATTAAGCAAATTAAAGACACATTGAGAAGCATTTGCCCCATCATAGCCTGCGATACACAAAACTAGAGTGCTATGCATTTAAAGCTTGCAAAGGAAATCTAACAGAGGCACCTATTTGAATGACCCATAACTAGTAATGTGTTTGAACTATGAAGCTCATAGTTTTATGGCTATCGTCCTTTTGGTTGTTTTATGACTAGCAATCCGCTCAATGTGGCCAATGACATCCTTGAAGAACCGAATGACAGTATACTTCGACGTGGTTTCCACGAAGTCTCGCACAAGGCATGGACTGAGTTAATTGTTGGATTCAACTCCATGAAATTCCCATATACCTCCCTCACATCTATGAAATTTATAAGTTGGTGAATAGGGGACTCAATCTAGATTCCTCTTATATTTGTGCCATAGGTAATGGCTATTAAAATCTCTATCAGCCTCTTTGAAAATGGGAGAAAACAATGTTTGAAAATGAAGCCAAGCCAATGTAAATTTGTAAAGATGTTTTTGTCTATTGTATGAGGCTATCGGTCTTCGTCTAATGTGCAGTGGCAAGGACGAGGGGGAGATGACAAAGGTGGCGAGGAGGATCTGAGAAAAGAGGGTATGCTAAATGAGTTTTTCTCACTCATTTGAAACTATTTTCTTGTCATCTTTTATGTTATCTTCTTGTACAAGCTGTTCTTTGCATTTTTTGTTGTCCGAGTCCAGTTACTCGCATCCATGGTAGTAGTATTGAAGTAGAGTCTTTGTATTAGTTTCATCTAGGATTCACTTTCCCTTTGCTTCTTCCTCAATAAGATTAGTCATATGATTTAGTAGCAGAGTTGTGAGGCATGAGAGAGAATTTCAAATAGAAATTGCAAGTATTACAAATAATTAATCTAAGGAGATAAATAATTAATGTAAGGAGAATTAGTATAGTTCGAGCATTGTATAATCCAATTGCAAAAAATGTATGACACAGAAAGAGCGAAGGAAAATATCAAAGGGGCTTGCAAATAACCTGGTAGTGTTGATGTCTATGTATGTTGTAATTGACATTTTTGTTTCACCAATAATCCTTCATTCCAGGTACATGAATTATAGCCAAAGGAAGCTTCTTCTCTTCATCCATTAAGAAGATATGTGAATAGCTTGCATATAGAAGGTACAAGGGAGGGCCCAGGGGCGAGTGAATGATGATGGGTTTCCATGGCCCGAGGCCATCCATTGCCATCTATTGGGTAATGGCTATCCTTGCTGTAAGCAAACTTCATCCATTGGGTAATGGTTGTCTTTGTCGTAAGCGAACTTTAATTCAATGTAATGGAGGGAAGACAATTAAGATCCAACATGCAAAGTATATGGAATGGATGTCGAAGTTGGGAAGTATAAAACAAGATGAATATATTAGTAACAATGTAGATGGGGTTTGTGGGAGTTGAAGAACACCACGACCTGATGAAGTCATTCCCATTGCATTTGTGTAGTGGCTTTCCTTA
>LPNX010940875.1:122482-136967 GCA_001517045.1 Pseudotsuga menziesii
TTGTTAGGATGGGTTAGGTTGTAGTAGTTGAGAGTGGGAGTGGGGTGTAATTTCCTAGTAAAACAATTGCTAAGATTCACCAATGTATTAAAATCAACTTGATAATATTGTTACCAAAAAGCCCCAATAAATTACTAAATTAGAATAAGCTAGACAATATTGTTACCAAAATGTTAGATAAACTAGAATATTTTAGATCAACTAGTTGCATTTCTTTAAATCCAGTTATGGTATGGTTATCAGTGAGAACCTATTAGATTTGTGATAAGTGTAGTAATATATATAATTGTTTTAGGTGATACAATTAAGTGCAACACAAATTTAATGGGAGTTAGATGTAGTACAATCTTGGTGACTTACTTTGTTGCTGTGATCAGTATTGACTCCCAAGCTTCCCAGCTTTATCATGGCCACTGTGAATTTTCGTTAATCTCATTACTATGTCCCTTGTTTCGTTATATCCACTAAACAAAACTTGGTATGAGAACAAAATCTCTTTTCCTCCTACCAAATTCTCAAAGTAAATGTTATCAAATAGTTTATTTTCTCGACGATTTGCATCAACGTGCACCAGCGAAGTCCTCTGGGTCCTCGTGTCATTTGTCTTTGTTGACCCAGCTGCAACACTGCATCGTCAATGGCCCCTTTGTCACCTTGGACTGACAGATTGACAAATATGGATGGGTTATCACACAAACATTGAGGGAGGATGGGGAGTTAATGCATTATTTTTAATGTCGTCCACTAGCTTGCGCCCCCAGTACATTGCTCTCACTCCACATACATGTATGCATCAATTTTTTTAATGGACTGCTTGATATTTCTCCAAGATTTGAGCCTGGCATAAGTCTTGAGGTGATAACCAAGGAAGCTTATTAGTTTGTGTATGCATCTATCCCAAAGGTTCTAAATCATAAAATAATTCATGCTTTGATGAAGCCAAAGGTAGAGGAAACTGCTTATGTATTCCCTATTGTAGAGGCAATAACTAGAGGATTTAGTAAGGTATTATATATATATGCATCTATCCCAAAGGTTCTAAATCATAAAATAATTCATGCTTTGATGAAGCCAAAGGTAGAGGAAACTGCTTATGTATTCCCTATTGTAGAGGTAATAACTAGAGGATTTAGTAAGGTATTATATATATATATTTGAAATTAATTGTTGCACACCACATAAAAAAATAATATGGCCTGTGAATATTATACTTTCCTTCAAGTCGAAAAAGATATTATCCAATATTTTTTGGTAAATATATTACCCGATTCCTTCTAAATCTAAAATGTGGTGCACTGAAATCTTCCTTGGAAAATAATTATAATAATTTGAATAGACAACATAAATGGGAAATAAATGATTAGATTTCAATATGCATATCGGGGTTGAAACTTTTCACAACCATGGTATGAACATAACTCCACTCGACGATTATCTTAGTGACGGGTACAAATGTATAGTGTGTCTTGTGCAAAGGAATCAAAGCGGTTATGTGCTTCAATCCCGCTAAAAAAAACCATTAAAATTCCATATACTCAATTTTTTTTCTGGATAAGAATATAGCACCCATCTCTTGACTAACTTTGTATGTGTTTTGATGTTAGGTTTCATACCCAAACATTTCCATTTCTTAAAGTGAAACCATAATGGTGTCCATTTGTCATAGAGTAAAGTGAAATCATATTGGTGTCGATCAGTCATGGAGTATGGTGTGGATCAATTTGGTTTTGTGTCATTCTATCAGGTGACACTTGGACCTGGAAATCAGTACCATGTACCACTATGTTAAATGTACTTTCCCCTTCTAGTTGTTTCATTCGGAGTACCTACCTAATCCTATACAAAGAATTTGGCCATGCTTTGTCATTTGGGACTTGGGATCCCTAGCTTTGTAATGAGGGTTTCCTCTAGCTAATGCTCTTTTTTTTCTTCGCTTTGTTTTTTTGGTGGAGTTACATCCATGTTGGAGTTTTTGAGCAAATTTTTTCTAAGCATTTTTAAGATGGAATCCATGACCAAAACCAGGGACTACTGCAAGCACAACAACTCGATACTGACTTTGTTGACTTCTTCCCTTTATGATCGTGTCGACTTTGACGATTGGAGCAACAATGAGAGCTTTTGGACGACAGAAGTCCATGCTGGTCG
The DNA here is from genome assembly GCA_001517045.1 of Pseudotsuga menziesii. Taxonomy (NCBI): domain Eukaryota; kingdom Viridiplantae; phylum Streptophyta; class Pinopsida; order Pinales; family Pinaceae; genus Pseudotsuga; species Pseudotsuga menziesii. The sequence goes on from LPNX010940875.1 coordinate 124,631, forward strand.
ACAGTTTTACCTTTCTCAATGGTGTTTCTATCATTGTAGCAATGTTGATTGTTGGGCGTATGTTACTGGGCTTTGGTATGGGTTTCACTAATCAAGTAAGTTCAATCTCATCTCTATTCAGACTATGATTTGATTTTGTAAAACTAGAATACCTTTTTTTCTTTATACAGGAGCAAGAAACTCATATGACATTGTCGTGCTTCTCAGTCTATATCTATTTATTTGTTCGAAATGGCTCCTCCTAGATTGAGGGGAGCCGTCAACATAAACTTCCAACTATTCATAGGAATTGGGGTCCTTTTTACGTTTCTGATAAACTATTGCACTACCAAGATCCATCCTTGGGGGTGTCGTCTTTCCTTGGGGCTGGCAGGCATCCTAACGTTGGGTTCCATCCTTGGGGGCATCATCTTTCCCTAGGGTTGGAAGGCATCCCCATGTTGGGTTCCTTTACCCTCGATAGTGTGATCAAAAGAGGGCAGATGGAGATGGAGGGCAGAGGGTAGATGTTGTAGAGGTTCCGGGACACGCTAGACATCCAGGAGCTGCAGGACTTGATCGAGACTATCGAGATTTCCAAGAGGGTAAAGCATCCTTTCTGCAACATTATGAGAAGGAAATACAAACCTCAATTCCTCATGGCTCTCGCCATTCCCTTCGTTCAGTAGCTCTCGGGCATCAATGTCGTGGCGTTTTATGCTCCAGTTCTCTTCTAGATTATATCTTTTGGGTTTTCTTGCAGTTATTCTTGGAGTCATGAATTTGCCTTCGATCATAATCTCCATTTTCATTGTTGAGAAGTACGGATGGAGGGCTTTGTTCCTTAAGGGTGGACTGTAAATGATCATTTGCTAGACAAGTTGCTTTGATTTAATTTTATCCCACATGCAAAGTAAATAAATTGAATGGAGTATAGACTAGCCTAGATCCAAATCCTAGGCTCTTTCAAGCATCGAGAGGGATCAAATATCCTGAGGTGCAAACCTCTCCTCGAAAATATTCTTAAGTGCAATACCTGAGAAGAGGTTTGCACCTTGGGAGATTTGATCCCTCTCAACGCTTGATAGAGCCTAGGATTTGGATCTAGGCTGGTTCCAGTCGTGGGCTGTGACACAAAATTGGAGTTTGATTAACATTGTAAGGAATAGGTTAACTTGAAAACATAGATATAATTATGAGGATTATCATGATGTATGTAATAAGTATTAAGGATTGAGTAAATTGTTAAAATGGAAAATAAAGACAATAATTTGGTAAGGATTAAATAAATGAGAATATGGTTCACATCGTGATCATTCTCAATCTATCTTCTTCATCTTTTCTTATCTTCATTCCTGGTAGTTTTGACATCTTCTCATATCGATCATATGAGAATGGAGGTTGAAATCGTAGACCTGCCAAATCTTTAACTCGAGATATTGCTGTAAATGTCATACCCTGCCTCTCTTGCTTTCCAATATTAATAGTAGCTCTCTCCAAAGTCAATCCTTGTGACTTATGGATTGTTAAACCCCAAGCGAGTTTCAATGGAAGTTGTTTTTATTACCTCTTTTGATAGATGTAATAGGAACAACTTGAGGAAACGATTCATCCCATGATACCCCCACATAATTATCAAATTTAATCAAAACATAAGTTAGTGGTTCTGGATGCGAAATTCCTGGGTTATATACAATTTGTTGTATAACTCCAAGAGCACCATTAACGAGGCCTGCATCAGTTCAGAGGTTTGATGTGAGCATTACCCTTGCTCCTATGGCTATAAGTAATTCAATTTCCAACCCGTCTTCATCTCCTTCCATAGAATAGTTTCTTCTTACAGATGTAGCAGTACTGATCGTAATGGGACAGTTTAGGCTTCTTAATAAACGCTTGTTATGACAGTTTACATCATCATTTGTTGCAAACAAATGTATCGCCTTATCGAAGGAATTTTTCAATGTTGCATGTACAGAAGTATCTGTACGAGTCATCAGTAATTTCCAATCCTCTATTGTTGGAACTGCATCTCTAATATTCATTAACAAATTACGAAAATATATTTGTTCATTGCTTTGTCCATTTTGTCAAAACACAGTATCGAGGGTCACAACTGTTGTGAATGTGTTCCACAATTCTTTTGCAAGACCTTCTGATGCCTATACAGGCTTATCCATGACAGGCGGAAATTGTGCCAAATCACCAACCAATATAATTGATCTTCCACCAAAAGGTATAGTAGCATTTTCTGGGAAGGCTTGGCAAAGTCTTGAATCTATTTTGATTAATAGATTTTTTCCAATAAAACTCATTTCATTGATCAAAATATATTTAACATTCCTCAACTCTTCCTGTATGTTAATTAAACTCGGTCCTCGTAAAGGATTAATTTCTTTGATCGGTATATGAAGTGCATAATGAATTGTTCTTGTGGATATGTTGAAAACTGCCACCCCTGTAGGAGCTAGAAGAAGTAATGGACTTTTCCCTAGATGCAAGAGATTTTCAAGTGTATTTTTGATGACTCCAATCAAATATGACTTTCCGGTACCTGCAGTTCCTTGGATTATCATGCGTAGTGGATCAACACCCATTCTATAATGCTCAAGGATAACATTGTATGCTATTATTGGCTTATCCCCCGAACTATCAATTGAGTAAGACTTTGCATGTTGATTAGTAGAAATTGTTTTCAATTTTCGCATATCAGAGATAAAATGAATTGCACGACTGGAGTTCTCTTCATTTACAAAAGCAGTGTTCCAATCATTCATACAATCAAGATCCCTATGTCCAAGCATTTCAAACTCATTATAATTTATAAATTGATTTTTATATAATCCACAAATGATCTCCCATTCATGCTGCCTGGAATCTCTTTGTGGATTTGGACGTTCTTCTTCGTTGTCGGATTCAACTTGAGCATCTGTAGCCACAGGTTTGCGATCAACATGCCAAGGTATATATTGCAAATTTTTCCAATTCTGTAAAATTTCATCAGATGTGTGGCCTATATCTCTTCTAAAGTCATGAAATGTCTTGTACAAAACCAACTCGGACCAACAGAATTCAAAAAATTTCTCTTCTTTTCGATCAGGAATAGAGTTAAATCTAGGAAACACACATACAATAGATGCATTACTTCATGGTAACCATTTCCTCCCCCCCCATCGACGTTTGTCATATGACCAATATTTTGCAACATCTATCAATGTAAGTTGCTCCATATTCTCTGGTCGCTTAGTATATGCATCAATGAGAGAATTATCATTGTTAGCATTATATGTTTCAACTTGTACTTGTTTGAAAACCTTCATACCAACATTTAGAACCACAAAACGATGGCTACATTCTAAAAGAGGAAGCTCTAGAAGCATATGGCATGTCTCCTGTGCACCAATGTCCCTATCAACAATGGATTCACACAACAAACTTTTATATGCACATGCTGCTGGTTTGTTCGGATTTTGGATAGAAGAGACCCGCATCAACATATTGTGGAAAGTTTCAGATCCCTTTTCTGATTTAGCAGCGTATTTGGCTATGTAATTAGTAACGACGCACTTGGAAAGTACAGGCTTCCAATCTATATTAGCCCTCCACATCATCAGTGTTTCACGATTGTGTGTATTCACTCTGTCATCATTTCTTCTAGGTTCATTCTTTTTTTCTCCTTGTTCATCAATGTAAAGTTTTGATTGGTCACATAGATCCCATGGTGCGTGGTATCGGCATACCAATTTTCCTCCTTTCTTTCGAAGACAACTTCTCTCATTGCAACTAATATGATGCTCAACACAGTTAAGAAGTTCTTCATAATTAGTCATTGGATCCGACTGAAATATTTGTTCGGTGCCTTTTACACAAGGATGATCATCTACATTATCTCCAATTTGAATATTTCATTTATGTCCCTCACGTGGATTTATTGCATGCACACAATTGTCGAAATACTTTTTTGCAGATATAATTTCTCTAGGATCATCCCAATTTAGAGTGTCCATGTTGGGAGCATTTTTTAACCAAAGAAACCCATGGACATGAGGAGATCCACGATGTTTCCATTCGTAGAAACTCCAATAATCTGTTGCTTTATGAAAATGTTTGAAAACCTCTTCTCGAAAAATCGTATGTCTCAAGTGCATATAATGTGCCACAATGTGAGGATTATCAATTACATTTTGACGTCACCATTTCCTCGCTTCACGTGGATCTGTAGGACTTGTGCCTGGCATTAATTTATGCAAATCAGGCCACTGCATATCCGCTGCACTTAGTGTGAAGAATATTGTTGGACAACCTATCTGTTGAATCAAGTTAGATAACTCTTGACGACACTTGCTCCAATATGCACATGTGCCTCTTAATATCATTCCAAATCTCATTAATCTTTCTCCCAATCTTGAATCTGGAAGATTTTTTAAATGTTGTCGTAACTCTTCCATTGTTGTGGGTAGTTCACTAATATTCTTTTTTACAAAAACTATTGATGAAGCTTGAGCATGATGTCTCATTATGATATTTAGTAAAAAATATCTAAAGCGAGGGTGCCTTCCAAATTTGTTATCACGATATCTGAGAAGATGTTTTGCATACTCATGTAGATGGACATTTCGCATTCGCGGTTGTAACCGATCAGCCTCTCCTTTAGGGAGCAATGCTGGAAATGCCATATCAAATAATCCAATAGTGTTATACTTGTTAATCAGAGATGAGCCAATGCCAGGCCAATTAAGCACATCAGTCGATTGCTCATTTGCGTTATTTTCATCTAGATTAGGATTATTTTCCCATGCTCTAATAATTTCTATCTCTCATAGTGCACTTGGAAGCCTTGATGCAAAAGAAGTTGTTTGCAAACCGTCTAACATGTCATCAACTCCTGGTATCCCTTCCAACATTGCAAATTCTGTTTTGTCGTCAATATCGGGAAGCGTAACAAAATTAAGCATATGTGAGATATCTGTTGCATTTTTAGGTAACTCTTCTACTGCGTCATAATCCACTCAAACATCTTGATAATATGGATCATTCTGAATCTTATATCATAATGCATCCATAACTTTTTGTTTTCTAATAGTGAAATCATAACTGGATTCTTGTCATCATTTTTTTCTCACAACGACCATCAAGTCCAAGTTGTTAATATGTCGTGGCAATGTCTTAGCAACATCTTTAATCTCTTGCGGAAAACTAATGGTGTGTCCTCGATATTTGTATTGTCCACCAATTGAATGCATCACCTGCAAAATTGGACTTTCACGTGCTATCAACATCTCTTCAACTTGTGTGAGATCTTGAAGGACACGCGGTTGAAATCCTGGATCCATGTGGTTTGCAGCTGAGAATCTGTGATTAGATCCCTCTCTCAGACATCGCAAGCACATTGGACCTGTACTTGTATTACGTATGTGTACTCCAGCATATGACTCCTGGCAGACATGACACATTTGCACCTCTGCAAATTGATCAATTCATTCACGAAATTTGTGATGTCTAGTATACATTTGTTCAGATGGCACCGATATATTATCGTCAATTTCAATCTCCTTATGTGGGACCATATTAGTATTTGGAATCGCTTGAGCATCTGTCACAGTTGGTTTTACTGGTACACTGGTTGAATGTTGTCTTTGTCATTCTACAGTTTGATTTATTTGTTGTTATACAAATCGATTTCTTTGTTCATCCAATCGCTTCAAATTTCTCTCTCGATATGCTCTTTGTCGATCAACGTTTCGTTTTCTTAGTTCTTCTCGTTCTTGTGCTGTCAATTCGGCTAACTTTATTTTTTGAGATTCTTTTTGTCGAGCTGCGTGTTGTTTTTTTCGTTCTTCTTCTGTTTCTGCTGACATTTCGCCTATCCTCTGGTTATTCCGTACATTTTGATTTATTTGTTGTTCTACTGCTGTCACTTCTGTTGTCATTTGGTCACTTCGTGCATTTCGATTATTTATTTGATCTTCCTATTGCTTCATTCGTCTCTCTCAATATGCTCTTTGTCGATCATTGTTCCGTTTTCTTTGTTCTTCTTGTTGTTCTGATGTTAATTCCTCTAACTTTCTTTTACGATATTCCTTTTGTTGATCTGCGAGTTTTTTTCTTCGTTCTTCGCGTTCTTCTGCTGTCTTTTCGTCCAACTGTCTTTTTTGAAATTCTTTTTGTCAATCTGCCTTTTGTTTTCTTCGTTCTTCTTGTTGTTTTGCTGTCTTTTCATAAGATTTCCTTCCTTTGCCTGTTTCTCTCATAGCAGCTTTCGCATGCACATCTTCCATTTCTAGTTTAGTCACTATATAAAAAATGTCAAACATTAACATCTTTGCTGACATTTATGCATCTTAGAAATATAAACTAAAAGCAATGCACCACTGGAATAACAACTACACTGAAAAAAATGCAATAAAAAAAACATACACTGAAAACTATGCAAGTATACAACTCAATTTACATGAAATTCTAAATGACCAAATGCTATATATTTTCAAGACAAAAAGGTGATCTAGGAGGATTGAACCTTGCACTTCACACCCATTATCCCAACACCCTCACCAATATAGCACAGGTAGTTCCTATTATGCATGGCAAAGATTTTTTATATATACCCGTGACATACCTAAATTTAATATTTTTTAAGACAAAAAGTTGATCTAGGAGGATTGAACCTTACACCTCACACCCATTATCCCAATATCCTCACCAATATAGCACAAGTAGTTCCTATTATGCATGGCAAAGATTTTTTATATAAACCCGTAACATACCTAAATTTAATATTTTTTAGGACAAAAAGTTGATCTAGAAGGATTGAACCTTGCACCTCACACCAATAATCCTAACACCCTCACCACTATACCATAGGTAGTTCCCATTATGCATGGCAAAGAATTTTTATATATACCCATGACATACCGAAATTTAATATTTTGTAAGACAAAAAGGTGATCAAGGAGGATTGAATCTTGCACCTCACACCCATTATCCCAACACCCTCACCACTATACCACAGGTAGTTCCTATAATGCATGGCAAATATTTTTTATATATACCTAAACTTAATATTAATTTATATTAAATTTAAATATTAATTTATATTAATTTTAATATTAACTTATGTTAAATTTAAATATTAAATGTAATTATTAATTTAAATAAATTTAAATATTAATTTATAAAAAATTTAAATATTAATATATATTAATATCAATTTATATTAATTTTAATATTAAAATTAAAATGTAATATTACATTTTAATTTTAATATTATATTATATTATAATTTTAATATTATATTAAAGTTATAAGATAATATAATATGAAAATACATTAATATTAAGGCATAATATTATGTATTTTCCAGTTCTGTGTTGACGTCTCCACTTGCAGGCATAATATTAAGGTATAATATTATGCATAATAGAAACTTATGAGAATCGGGCATAATCTTAATGCATGTGCAGGCGGTAGGGGAGGATGCGGAGGGGAGGTGTAGGCGACTGCGCAGGGGGAGGACCTGGTGCAGCATGGGAAGAGGGGAAGGGGCTGCCAATGGAGCTAGAGCTGCGGAGGAGGGGAGGCTGTTGCTAGTGGAGCTGGAGCTACGGAGGAGGTGCAGGCAGTGTGTTCTAACATGGTTCAGAGTTTTTTGAAAAAAATTTGCAATGTTCACTATAAAAAAATTCTTGTTATAACTTGAAATGAAGCATTAAATTTATGCAATGTTCACCTTGTTACGTGATCAAATTCCTGTTCTGGAATAGTTGCTTGATCAGATTCTTCATCTCTAATAGCTCCTTGAGAATAATTTTTTTTTTATATATAATATTTTTGTTGTTTGTATTAATATAGGGAGTGTATTTCAAATGAAACGTTATGACCTTACATTATTAGGCCGACAAAATATTTACTACTTTTTACATTAGTTATTCAATATTACAAACATTACATCAGGTTACAAGATCTCTCCCATAATATTCACTATTACTATCACTATTATTTTTTGCTGACATGTTACAAATGTCACTAACGTTACATCACGTTACAAGATCTCTCCCATAATATTCACTAATATTCACTTTCACTATTATTTTTTGCCGACATGTTACATATGTTAGTAACGTTACTTCACGTTACAAGATCTCTCCCATAATATTCACTTTCACTATTATTTTTTGCCAAATGTTAGTAACGTTACTTCACGTTACAAGATCTCTCCCATAATATTCACTTTCACTATTATTTTTTGCCAAATGTTAGTACCATTACTTCACGTTACAAGATCTCTCCCATAATATTCACTTTCACTATTATTTTTTGCCGACATGTTAGTAACGTTACATCACATTACAAGATCTCTCCCATAATATTCACTTTCACTATTATTTTTTGTCGACATGTTAGTAACGTTACATCATGTTACAAGATCTCCCCCATACTGGGTTGTACAGCACCTCTTGGCACAATAAGAAGAAGAATAGAGTATAGACAGTGTAGACATGGTCTGTGGCTGTTGAGAACACCAAGGCCTGGGGAGGTCATTCCCATTGCATTTGTGGAGTGGCTTTCCTTAGCGTATCCCCAGTAAGAGGGATGCACGTCATAGTGGTGGGTCCATTCAATTGCATTGGGAATGGCTTTCATAGGCATATCTCACATTAGGGGAGAGTGTAGTAGAGGGAGGTAAAAAAACCTCTCTCAAATAAGAGGGTATAGGGGCAGGAGAAAAACAGAACTCCCTCTTTGGAGTTTGGAGTTGTGTAGGGAAGTTGCGAGTGTAGGTGCAGGAAACAGTATAGCAGTGCGGAGGGGATAGGGGTAGGAGAAAAACACAACTTTGTCTTTGGAGGGGGTACTGGGAAGGGAGTGGAGGTGGTACCACGGTGGGGGGTAATGGTAAGGGAGTGGAGGTGGTGCCATGGTGGGGGAGCGAGAGAGGTAGGGGGAGCGATGGTGGATTAGAGGTGGTACCATGGTAGGGGGTGTGGGGTAGGTGGTAGAAGTAGAGGTGGTTTAGGGGTAACGGGGTGGGGAAAGTGGTAAGGGAATGGTGGGGGGAGAGGAAAGGTAGAGGGAGAGGTAGGGGGAGCAGTGTGGGGAGAGGAAAGGTAGAGGGAGAGGTAGGGGAAGCGGTAGTGGAAAGTGGTACTCAGGTAGGGGATCGAGTGGAGGTGGTGTAGGGGTAGGGAGCGAGCAAGTAAAATAATTTCTAAGATTCATTTATGAATTAGAAACAACATGATTCTAATTTTACCAAAAATATATGCCATTTAATAATATTTTAGATCATCTGGTTGCATTTCTTTATATTTCCTTTGCCAAATCTAGAAATCCAGCTATGGCATTGTTATCAATGAGAGTTTATTAGATTTGTGGTGAGTTCAGTAATATATACAGCTGTTTTGGGTGATACGATTACAAAAAATTTAATGGGAGTTAAATGCAGTACTATCTTGTAGACTTTCTCCGTTGCTTCGGTCAATTTTGACTCCCAATCTTCCCAGCTTTATCATGGCCGCTATGGAGTTGGAAAAAAATGAGGTCCTACGAGCTCACCAATTTCATTTCTATGCCCCTTGTTCCGCTATCTACGCTAAACATAACTTGGTCTGAGAACAAAAGTCCTCTGCCTGCTACCAGATTCTTTAAGTAAATGTTCTGCCCCGCTCATGTCCCTACCAGGGACCCCTGATCGAGTCTCGAACATAGCTCAAAGATGAGTCAAGTAAGCTCCTCTCCACCTTTGTACCCGCTTAATTGTAGTCGATTTAGTTGAGTATTCGACAAACAAAGAATCCATCAATTTGTCTTTAACTTCAATCCACTTTTGTTCATATCTCAAATCAGGCTTCTGGGTCTATATAGTATAAACATTCTCAATAGCTATGTCAGCTTACATGTGATCCTTCACTTGGTTAGCAGAGTGGAACAAAACATAGGTGCCCATCCCTTATTGATTGGTGAAAGTGGTGCAGGTGGGATCAACCACAACCAACCCAACCAGCACCTCCAGGATCTGGTGGCTCCTACACTTAGCTGGATTATCAAATGTAGCCCTCGGCCAAATTTTGCTCTAAAATTACCTCCCAGGAATTCTGCTTTCGCAACAACTTTCCCACAACTCTGTTTCCACAACAGGATTTCCGCATGCAGGTTGCGGGATGCGGGATGCTCGACCAACTTTTCAAAGTTGCTCCCTTGCAACTTTCCTTCTGCAACTTTTCCAGCCGTCAGATCTTTGCGGCCTTCTCCACCATCGTGGAGCTACTCTTTGATGCAGATCTCACAGATCTTTGTATATCCATTATCGTCCTCGCAAGTTCCATTGCGAATCTCTCATGGGCCGTCAGATCTTCATCCGCGGACTCAATACCCACCGTTCATTCTCTACAAAACTTGTTAAGGGTAGTCAATCTGCATTCTACGCTGATTGATTAGAGAATCAATCAATCAACTATTCAATCTACAACCTATTTCAGTTCAATCTATGACCTATTTCAACTATTCAAGCAACAACTTAACGCGTGAGTCAACAATTTCATAGAAATACATAGATGTTCAGAAAACTGTCAAAGTCGACTCTTCACGGATACATTATTCAAGCAGTAAATGCATCTAGGCTAACAACAATGCAAAAACATAACTAATCCTTCTATTAAGCAATATAACAAAGACACAACTCAGCTCTCCTTCTTCAGTCTTCTCAAAGTATTTACAAGTGGAAACCAGACGCAGGTTTGACCTTCCCTTCTTTTAATTGGAATTGTAACCCTGAAGAACAGAACCACCTCTACTTCTCTAATTTTCCTATTTAAGCTAAACTGTTACTCCCATCCATCTCAAGTGGTCCTATAATCGAAAAAAAACAACTACAAATCATGATGAAAACGTCCCTATCACAATAAACAACCTGTGGCTTGATCTCCATGCAGGGAGTCATGATCTGCCATCATTCCTATCGCCGCTAACAAAATATGACTCATCAAACAACCAAAAATATGCCACAACATGTGACCAACTCATCACATTGCTAGCATGCCACGATGCTCTTGCATCATGTTAGTTACATGACTCATCCTTTACTGACATCTATCAGATTAGATCTTTTATCCTATCTAGACTTTCTAGGAAAATAAAATACTTTACATGAAAGTTTACAATGTCTCTACAACTGACCCCTCCTTGGGCAAATGTCTAGAGCTTAAGGTCCAATAAAAAATTTAGTAGTTGGTCTCGAGAGCTAATGCTCCTTCATCAGACTCCCAAAGTAGAAAGAAGACATGATATCTTGATTATGCATCTTTAGCCCACATCTTCCTGGATCCCAAACTTTTGTTTGCTGCTGTCCATAAGCTTTACTATCTTCATTTTTCTTTGGCTGTAATCCTCGAGGCTTCCAAACCTCATGCTATTGTACTCCAATGTCTTTACCTTGATCATTCTTCACTCTCCATTCAACTTTACAGTGGTCTACCTGCTCTACTCGGCTGTAGCTCTTCTTAGGAATTTTCATCAATTTCCACAATTCATCTATGACATCTTTCAATTTCATTTTCTGCTGAAAACAAATCTTGTTTTGATTACTCTCCCATTGCACTTTACTGCATTCTGCACATTCATTTTCAAACTGTTGGTTACCTTCTTCAACCTTCCTTGATTTAATTTCTGCTGCAACTCTTGAGATTGCTATAGATGTTGTCTCGGACATTGCTGCCACCCAAACTTCCTGAATACCTTTGAAGATGTCTCCCTCTGCAATATCCTTCTCATGCTCTTTGCCTGCAAATTCTCTTTCAAAAGGTAATTTATCTCTCAGTTCTCTAATTGCAGTCATATACTCAATCACTCCTCTTTGTATACTAGTAAACCCATCATAGAACTGTGAACTAGTATCTTCTCTTGTCTCATTTATAAAAAGAAACATGTCTTCCTCATTGACTATAATTTCTTCCTCTTGCTTAAATACTTTCAGCCAGTATTTCAAACATTCATTGATTACTTGATTCCCTTCAAGCACCTCTGTCTTGACAATCTTCAGTAATTGCCCTTCAATTCTTTGACCATTTCTATCAGTCAATTCAGTCTTCCTCAGTCCCAAGACTGTTTCATCTCCAATTTGAGACACAATAGCCTCACTTTCTTCCCTGTGGCTTTCTTCTTTCTGGTCACTAACCAAAGTTTTCTGTGACACTATCTCATCCCTCTCTATCATAATAGAATTCTGATTCTCTGTTCTTGTGGTAGTCCTGTTGCCGCCTTTTCACATACCTGGATCACGTGGCAGAAATCTTCAAGCCACTCGGTGTGTCCTTGGGGGCAAGTCTCGAGTCAAGGCTGTCACCTTGTTCTTGACTCCTCCGTTTAG